>JZSA01003394.1:0-127977 GCA_000956155.1 Cotesia vestalis | reverse complement strand
TTCCTCTTTTTTTTTTTTTTTTTTTTTTTTTTTTTTGGTGTACTTTTCGAGGTGTTTTAGTTTCGAGGTTGAAGATAGGACTTGTGTACTGAAAATAATTTATGACGGATTTTACAGAAAATTTTTAAGGAAAAGGTTACGGAGAAAGGCTGTTAAATGAGAAATGATTTTTTTTTATCACCAAAAAATTTTTTAATTTTTTTTTTTGAAAAAAATTATAATAAAAAAAAATTTTTTTATTTTTTTATTGTAAAAAAAAATTATATTCCCTAAATTCTTACAATAAAACTCCCTTCAAATTTAACACTCAATTAACACAGAATAACTAGTACATACATTTGCCTCACATATGTTCATCATATGTTATATTTTCATGCCATGACCACAACATACTGTAATTACAATTACAAAAAAAAAATATTTATTTCATTTCAAAGGTTAAATGAAATATAAAAAAGCAAACAATTAAAAAATTTTTTTTTTAATCATAAATAATAAAATGTATGCAACAATTGTCTCGAATTCTTTGACACGTAAAAAAGCTCGACGAATATTCATGACTCGTTAAAAATAATTCACTTGTATAAATGAAACATTTTTTATATAAAAAAAAAAAATTTTTTTTAAAAGTCAATTAAAATAAATTTAATTAAAAAAAAAAATTATTTTTAAATTGATAATTAGCGTAAAATTTTAAGATCATACTTGTGATGTTATGTGTGATATGTGGTAGGAAGAGAAGTATTTATTCAATGAATTAATTAAACTTTTAAAATTTTTATCTATAAATAATCTAGGTGTTTGTTTATCGAAATCGGTACACAGTAGTTACCGCAGTCGAATTCAAATAATTAGTTTATCAGAGCCTCAATTTGAAGCTCTCAAATACAGAGTACACAGAGTCATCGATAACGATGCTTTTAACCTACCCGGTGATCAAGCAAATATTAACTCGTCATTTCGATTACGCTTATTTTAAAATTAAAACGGTCGTTCTGCTTGATAGCGCATCATGTCCATTCGCAAATAATCCAACTGTATTTAGGACTGGATGATATATTCGTATCCACGAAAACTAAATGTTGATATTATTCACAACTAAACTTACTTTGGCAGTTTGAGAGTTTGAATTGGCTATCGAATAACCTAAATCATTCCTGATTGGTTTAGTTCCAGTCTATAGAGTGACTTATCTCGATTAATATGTGCATTTATATTATTATTATTCGCCTGATTCGGCAAACTTTAGAGAATTTAGAAAATTTTATAATTGAAGTTTTAAAACTATATCTCTGGATATACAAATAAGAAATGACCTTGGAGCTTGTGAAATATTGACATTTTTAAAGATATAAGCTCATCCCGACATTACACTCATCAAGACCTTTCATTTGACTACCCACATCAATTTTTCATATATTTATATATATATCATATATATGTATATATGAAAAATATATAAAAAATACATGTGGGTACTCAAATGAAAGCTCTTGATGAGTGTAACATCAGGATGAGCTTATATATTAACAAATCTCAATATATGTCATTTTTGTTAAGAATTTTTCAAAGAACAAAGAATCACTAAAATAACCACAAAAAAACTTATCTCTAAGCATGACAAAGATAATTTGTTAAAAAAATGAATCTGGTTAATTCTCAAGTCAACAACTAAATAATTCCTGACAGAGCTAACGGGCTGTGCAGTCTTGTTAACGTGATGTAAGCCTGGCAGCTTGCCGATGGGCATTCGTATGCGAATCTCCATGGAGTCTCAAGTGTACGAGTAAATTCTCGGCATGTGTGTGCATATATATGTTGAGGTTAGTATTGGTATTGGGTCCCTCTGTCCATATGCCCTCGGAACATTTAACAAATTATTCTGTCGACCGAGCAGAAAGAGTTATGCCACCGCTCATCTTCATATCAGCCTTTTAAATGCAGTGCTCTGGCCACCAGCCATCAACTTTAAGCATTCTGTTCTGGAAACGACTTAACTACACATATCAATCTAGATCCTCCATTCTAGAGTCTAGAGCCTGGGATCTAGATGACTCAATAATTCAATGGTCCATGAAAAATACATCTCACGTCGTCAGGATTATTAATAATTGATAAGGTCTCCTGAGATCTTAACTGGTAACCGTAAACGCTTTGAATTCACTGATGCAACTGTGTACGGCACGCCGATCGTTACTATTTGCATCAATATTAAACCAGATGCAGCCCACACTTGACCACACGCGTCTTGGAACCACTAACGCTATCAGGTCAATCTATCCAATGTGCTCAATTTCAGACCCGTCTATTTTAGATTTTGGGATTTTCATTCAGACTATGTGGGAGGTGTTACATTACGTCAGAGGAATCTAATCACTTTTTTATGCTATTTAAGAACTAGGTTGGATGCAAAATTATTTATAACGAGTGCTTGATTAATCTATCTTTGACTAGACCATTTACGTCAATTGAAATTGACTAATTGCTGATAAATTTAACAAACTGAGACTTAAGTAAGGTAATTATAGAGAAAATCATATTTTAGAATTTTAGAGAAAATCATATGATTAAAATCATATCAAATTATATTATTTATTTGCTTCAATTACAGAAAAATAGTTATTAATTTTACCGCTAGGCGGCGCCGTGGCGTTTTCTTTCTCGTTTGCAGAAACTACTAACCATTTAAAAAAAAAAAAAAAAAAAAAAAAAAAGGTAATTAAAAAGCAGTAGAGTAATAATTCTAAGAACATAATAGCCAACAATAAGCAGAATAATTGCCAAGTAATGCCAGGTTAAATTACATCGATGGTTACTTATATTTATACATTGTAAATTGTGGAATCTAGCCACGAGTTTGCCGGACTAACGACTCGCATCGAGGCATAACTGAGTTATATCTCATACTTGCCTCTACTAATGTTAATGTTAATGTATTGCAAGATATACCGAGCCTCAGAGTTAAAGCCTCGGCAGTTAAAACTCGAAAAACCCTTACGTCAGATATCTCGGTAATGACATTTTGATGGCCGGTCATTATGTATCTACCCATCAGAGCCTAAACCAGGGATCTTTAGTGGATTGTGGAATACCGCTTTGCTTTGAGTAATCAGACTATCTTAATGTAATCTATTTGTTTTTATTTTCAATGCTTTTTTAATCAACAATTTATGAATTTTAAAGCCGCTTGTTATCTCTAAGATGAGTAATTAGTTTACTTCCTTGTTGAGCGGTGATTTATGGTCTCAGTTACATTTTTTCCCGTGAAATTGATTTTGGATGCTTGTTTGTATGCCTTACAAAAAGTGCGTTGAGAAATTTTAACAACTTTCGAAAATATTTGCTAATAATTTTTTGTTTAACACGACAATAGAAAAATATTTATTAAAATTCAAGTACAAAAAAAAGTTCATAAAACTTTATTTTCTCCAGTTTAAAGTATCACAGTCTGAAATAAAAAAATCATTTCCGTTTCAGATGTCACCTAAAATATTAAAATTCACTGCAAAATTAATTCATCACAAATTAAAATGAATCAATTTAATTTATTAATATTTCCATTATATCTTTATCCTGTACGTAACTTTCCGACATTTAAATCTATAATAATTCTCAGAAATGAATGAATGAGCATATCAATCATTAATTAGCACAAATACTGATACTCACAATATTATATTAAAGTACCGAAGATAGAGCGTTAAAATCCGAGAGAACAAAGCGCTACTGAAAATAATTATTTTATTGTATTAATTATTGCTGATTAAAACTGGCAGCATCCGCACATGATATCCACCAGCACCATTATGTCAATGATAATAAATCTGCAATAGCTTGAAGAGGTCAGCTCTCCGCTATCTCATGAATAAATATACGTATAAAATAAAATATAAATAACCACGTGTGTATATGTAACATTGATTAGATTATAGCACATGATGGAGATTGAGAGTTTTTCAAAAAAAAAAAAAAAAAAAAAAAAAAACATCTTTCACATGACTAAATCTTGTTAACAGGAATAAAAATTCATGAAGCTGTATATTAGGGTTGCAAGTTCAGGCTCACTCTCTTCTGATCTCATAGTATGTGTTCGATGCATGGGGCAATATGTACTCTAGACTATGTATTGGCTGTGGATATAAAAGACCATTTCGACTAAATCGTTAAAGTATTTAATTTAATCATTAAAAAATCTAAAATCGCGCAGTATACGGTCAAAGCTTTAATAAAATGAATAGTCCTTAGAAACTCAAGATAAAACGGTAATAAAACAGTGACATAAATAATTAATTGAGTTGAATGTTCTGATAAATCTCCGGAATTAATGACATAAAAAATGTGAAAAGAATAAAATAAAAATCAATAATAAAGGCGATGTGATTTATATAACATTTATCTAAGTGTGGTTCCCAGACGTCTGGATGAGGTGGGTCTAGAGGATGGAGAGGATGGTAGCGAAGACTGGTATCGCGGATAAGTGCGGGGGTGTGACGGGTTACGGAGGACGAGATGTCGTTGCGCGCGTCTCTACTCCATAACCAGAGGAGGATCAATAGAGACACCGTCACGGACTAAAACTCAAACTCACGGAATATCTTTCTCTCTTTCTTGCTCGAGGGTGAGTCTGGTGCTAGTCAAGGGAACTCATCTCGCTTGTAGTCTCCTTCTCGGTCCCGGTCTCTGACTGTTGAGAGAGAGTATGACTCCATTTCCATCAGCGGCAGAGGGTGGCTGAAGGGAGAAGAGAGAATTGCCGGGGATTGAGGATGAGGATGAGGAAGCTCGACTTCTCCGGCGTGTTTTAGCTTCAGCTGGCTCACTCTCTAGTGCTAGTGGTACTCGAGGACCTAGATGTACGATTAAAATACCACCAGAGAGAGAAAGAGAGAGAATGAGAGAGTGAGCTGAGTGAGCTTAATGTTGCGTACCCGGGATGCAAGTACTCTGGATGCTGGATTCTACGCTCTGGATTCTAGATGGCTGGCGAAGTGAAGAAGTGAAGACGAATGGAAGAAAATGGAAAAAGAGAGCTGGCTGGTTCCCAGCTCGGAGTAATGTTGCGTGATGAGACGCCTCGTGGATTCATCGAGGAGTAGAAAACGCTCTGCTGTGAGAAGAAAATTCTACAGCTTACTGCTCTGAGGAAATGCCCTTTTTAGCGACTCACTCTACTGCTACCACTATTAAGTATAAACTATGCAAGCTAGAAACCTTTTTTAATATTTTTTTTATTCTCCGGGTTTTTGGTCTTTGTGGAAATTCCATGCTGTTCTAATTTTTTGAGGACTCTCTGCACTCTTTGCTTGAAATTTTGTTTTTTACTGTCCTACTACTGGCCTAGGAGAATCGTTTATTATTTTTTTACCAGTTAAAAAAACAAACATACTCATGTAAAGATTTGGAAATATTTGATAAGATTTATTAACTGCTGATAAATTATTTTTTTTTGAAAATTTTTTATATCAAAAATTTTATTTTTGAAATCATTAGACTAAAATTTGTAAAAAAATTTTTTTTTAATTAGAGTATTTTATTTTTTTAATTTCTATTCGTAGAAATTTTTAATGACTAGCTTACTTTGTTTTATTTTAAATATTTCAGATAAGTTCTAATTTATTTCTAAAATATTTTGACTCAATAAAACGATATGTGTTTTATGTTTCGAATTAAACGGTAAAAAATTCAATTATGACGATTTAAAAATTTTTATGACTACTAAATTTCAAAAATTTGCTAAAGTTTAAATGAAATTAATTATTAACTTCTAATAAATATTTTTTAATAATTAAAAAATATTTTTTATCTAATATTAGATATTTATTCGGATCCGTGGACATAAAAATGTTTCAAAATTCAATTTAGATACTTTTTTTATAATTCTATTAAATTAATATATAAATTTTAATAGATTATCGAGACAATATCGGAAGTAAGACACATTTAATTATCAAAATATCAATAAAAATTTTTTAACCAATAATAAAAAAATATTTATTACTAATAAAATTAAAAAATTAATCAGGAGTTAATAAATTCGTTTATCATTAAATTAAAAATAAAACGGAATAATCAATATACAAATAACCAAGAAGCTAACTTTGGATTGGATGAGCCAGAGTACTTTATTATTATTATTATTAAACAACATTTGGGGTCGCGATGTAAGTACAGAGAGGAGCAGAGGTTATGGAAGCGAAGACGGGCATGGAGAGTGAGGCTGGATGGGGCAAATGGTTTAAGGGCTTGTGGCTGTGATTAATTTGAATCAGTGAATAGCTGAGAGGGTGTGCGACTACCATCCGCCAGTACACCATTCAGCCTCACATCAGCCAAACTCAAACTCAGCTCGGAATACTCTAAACTGCAGAATGCCGGCTCTTAGACTCCGACTATGGAGAATGTAGACGGTTGGTCTTGGCTCGGTTTATTATACTATATTATATTCTGTCATGTCGGATGGGAGGAAGCTGGAAGAACATGGATCCCACTTTTTTTACTTCGCTTTCTATACTTGTGTACATTTATGTACAAGGTAAGGGATTATACACGCCAGAGAAGCTAAGGTCGATTCTTCTCTATTGTATATTGCACCTGTTTAAGTGTTATTCACTTCTTTTTGACATCCTGTCATTTTTCCCTCCACTCAAAAGCTAAAAGTCACTAAATCACAAAACCCACCCACTGAAGCATTGCACATACATTAAAAATTTTTGTTCACACCAAAATTTAACATTCGAATATCAAATATCTATCATGATAATACATATAAATATAATAAAAATAAATATATAATTTACCTAGACGTATATATTTACTTTCTCTTTTTTTTTTTTTTTTTATTTTAACTCGGGATTATATTTTATGAATTAATGAAATTGTAATTTTAAAACAAAGCTGGCAGATGGTTAGAGATTTATAAATAAACCTGTGAAATCAATTGACGCGCGACAGATGTCTTAAATAATTGAGCACACGCTCAAAATATCATTCGATGCCTCTTTCATTTATAATTATCATTAATAATATTATTTTATAATGCATTGAAAAAATATAATGTCGATTTATAAGGATATAAGTCGAGAAAAAAGTTATAAAGTTATCCAATTAACCACCTTAAGATCTTACTGACCTTTTAATTAATACAGTCACTACGCGACTGCCGAGATTTACGAATTATGAATAAGAAAACTTTAGCTTAATGATTTTTTTATATTTATAATCACATTAATAGTTTGGGTACTTTTTAAATAAATTTTAAAAATAATAGCGCTATCATAAGATCAATTATTAATAATTTAATGGACAAATAAAACCGAAAAAATTTTTAGAACAAAAAAACTATTAAAAACTCCTCCAAAAAATTGACTAAAAATTTGAATTGAAAAAATTCATTACTACATAGAAAAAAAAAATTTCTTGAATCAATTGTATATTTTTGAAGAGCTCAATATTCTTGATTTGAGTAGAAAAATTCTTGATTTAAGAAAATTTTTTATTGATTTAAGGAAATTTTACTTAATTCAAGAATTTTTCGTCTTGATTCAAGTTAATTTTTTTTTCTGTGTACCTTCTTTAAAATTTACTTATTTATAAAAATGATATTGCGCGTTCTACTGAAAAATTTCATAAAAAAAAAAAAAAAAATTAATATTAATATTTTAGCTTAAAAAATTAATCAAATGCTTGAGATAAAAATTCATATTTAATTCAAACGCTTTCTGATAATTAAAAAAGAAACTTTTCAAAGTTTCAGTGAATACATGTGAATAATTTTAATAAACATGACCCAGTTAAAAATGAAAAAATAAAAATAATCTAAACTAAAACGACGGGGTTCTTTGACTGCTCATATACATTAACTGATGTATCCATGTGGTTGATCGTGGGGCGCAAAAAGGAGTACTAAGTAAAAAGGAGCTCAGGGGGATGAAGTGGGCACCGACGACCGGCAATTACTCGCGTTTAGTTACGTTTTTCCAGACGAATGCCCTCTCTCAGATACATGAACACACTCGTAGCTCTCAGCTCTCGTTTAGTTGGTTTATTCCGACTTAACTATCCAAACTTACTAGCACTACACACACCACAGTAAATAATTATTACTTGATACGCCTCTGCTCGGTTTATTCACCACACACTGAACACACGCTCTGACAAAGTCGCTTTCAAATTAATTTATCGCTACCCCAATCGGATACAAACTCGCGTCGCAATTCGATTAAACTATCTTTTTACTGTCTCAAAGCTCCAAAGCCTAATTTTCAATTATTAATCATTAAAAATAAAATTTTTTGAATTAATTCCTAAGAAGAGGTCAGAGTTTTTGATAAAAAAATAAACACCGACTATTAACTTGGGTTATGGGAATAAAATGCGAGCGGAGTTAAACAAATATAAATCCGAGGAATAAATCTCGTGTTTCATTACTTCGTCTCTCTGTTTTGAAAACAATATTTCTTTAATTTTTTTACGACTGTCATTATCATTATAGACTTTGTATTTTATTTTATATTATATATGTACGTATATAGTTAAATGGTTAATAGAGGAATTATGAAGCTAGAGTTTAAATTAAGGGAGTTAATTTGGGCTTAACGAATGCTCGTAAAATGTTTAAGTCGCATCGTTCAAACAACCAATGGATCATCATTCGTAGAATAATATTTTCATTTCCCGGTTCACCGAATAATATATGACATAAATAACTGGACCAACAAGTTGTAACTTGTGGTTTTTATAGTTTATTTTATTTTTTAATTGTTACTCCAAAAAAATTGAGCTATGCATTTTTTAAATGATTTTAAATTTTAAAAATTAAACCTGCAATTAAATAAAAAAAAAAAATTAACTTTGAAGAGTAGGAATTTAATGAAAAATAATTAATAAAATTTAAAATTCTAAACAATTAAAAATTTTCATAAAATAAAATTTCAAATTTTGAATTTTATGTAAATTTTAAAAATTCCATTGAGGCACTTTTGAATTTTCCAAACTTTTAAAATTTTATTTTTAATTAAAATTGGCTTTGAAAATTTGTTATTTTTTTATAAAAAAATGAGTCAAGAAATTATTAATTAAATGATATTCACGCTGGGAAAAAGATAAAAAAATCAATTTATTGAAAAATTAATTAAATAATTTATTTATTTTAAAAACGCGTCTACATTATACATTAACAGAAGGGATTAAAAAATGGCTGATAATATTATAGTGTTGTGAGTCCGATAATGGTCGCCTTGGCATGTTACGACGAGGCGGTCTCCCGTGGTCACATCAGTCTCCAGGCATGCGAACCCTCCAATGTCCAAGAGTCTCGATATCCATATCCACATCCACACATCCAAACACTTACTTATATTACATTAGCAGTGTAGAGATTGCAGAGCAGAGACCAAGACTAAACTCATAAATGTATAACTATTATGCGAGTAGAGAGAAAGGAAAAGGACCAAGACAAGGTAGTGAATATGGGCGACACAACCACCAACCAAGCACAAGAAGTAACTGCGAGTGTAGAATATAGAAGGTTTTATATCGCGAGTTTAAGAGTCACGAGCTCTAGGCGAGCCAATCAAGGTCTCGGGATTCATGTGTGTGATGGATTGTTATTGTGTTGGATTCGTAATACGTAATATGCAATGCGTTATTGCAGTCCGAGTGTATACACAATAATTGTATATCATATTTTAAATTATGGATCTGTTTTTTATGTTTTTATTGTTGATATGACATGCGAGCGTGAGCTTTATTGTTTCTTGCTGGAGGTATAAATTCTGATATGATAAAAATTAAATTTCTTTGGCGTTGACTCCTGTAGAAAATTTTTTTTTGGGTCCTAAATTACTCAATAGTTTTATTATAATCGTTGGTAATCCTTTTTGCTAGGATCAAAAAATTATTAATCGCAAAAAAAAATTTTTTAATTCTTACAATCTTTTTTTTTTTTATTAATTTTTTATAAAAAAATAATTAATCTACCTAAATTACTTAAATTTTTTATTCAAGGGTCTAAGCAATTATTTATCAACAATTAAATATTTATTAAAGCTTTAAATTTGATAGTATTTTAATTGAAAAAATTAATTAAAACGTTTCAGGAATAATTTTTGCCATTTCGATGATTTTTGTTAAATTAACAATAAAAATTATGTTAATTTACTGTAAAGTATTAGAACGATTTTTAAAGGATGAAACCAAGCCAGGAATCGAACCTGGATCTTCACGATTACATTTTCTTGTCTCCATATAAATTATTTAATAGTAAAGAAATTTTGTTGAATAATTTAACAATTTAATATTCTAAAACATTTATTAAAGCTTATTAAATTCTGTTTTTTAAATGCGGGCATATTAAATCATATCCGAACGTTTTTTAAGGGTTTCGTTAAACTTTATCATTTGTTGTCTCTTAACTAGTAAAATTGATTCATCTGGGTAAGCGTTATTCGTGGTCTTGATAGAAAAAAAATTAACTGAGCTCGTCAATTTAATAGTTCTACGAAGTAAACTCGTATAACTCGACCGGAAAGCTTCAAAGTTATTCTAAAGATAATTTTCATAGACCCGTGAATTGTCTAATATTTTAATTCAACATTTTAGTTCCTGCTAAAAATACAACAATAAATTCTAAAAATAAAAAACATGTCTTGGTAAAAAAAAAAAAAATTATCGCCGTTTGAAATCACAATTTATTTAGAGTTAGTATAAATATATTTACATATTGTTATTCTATTCGTTAAGAATACATCAAGACTAATATTGTACGAGTAGAGGAACGTGTACGACTTCCAGCCGCGATCGCACAATGATGTAAAAAGCTCCGAGTCCTTTAATAGATTAGAATCGGTCTCGGCAATGCAAATTGTTCAATTAACGCTCGCTTCCAACACAGAGTCTACTCCTCAAATACTTTCGACTATAATATACCCTAAAAAAAAAAAAATATTTATATAAAGTCGCTGTCGTGCATTTCGCCAAGACACCCGGAATAATTCATAAGCTCATTAAAATATATTTTATTTTTTTTTTTATCAACGAATTTAGTTTGCTAGAAAAAATTTATATTTGTGTATTAAAAAAGAGTAACCGCTTCCACTCGTATCAGCTCATTTTGAGGATCGATACCGAAGGAGGGAGGAGGGTAAGGTTGGCCTTTTGCCTACCGTACGCAAGGGTCGAGGATATAAGGATAGAAAAGAAAGCAAGTGGTTTTTATAGCCAGTAAAGGACATAACTGCCGAGGGTTTCAAATCATCTACTACTTTCACTACTCTACTCTACTTTAGTACTCTACTTGGTACCCTACTCGGCCAGAGTGTCCCTAATATACGTCATCCGTTAACGGCTCACTTTCTTATAACTTGTAATGCTAGTCCTATCCACTATCCGCTTCTTTACTTGCTTTATCAATTAACGAAAATTTTAATTTAAAAACTCGGTAAATTATTCCTTTAATTTCACAAAATTAATGCTAATTGTTGTTAATTATATTTAAAATTAATGACAGATAACGTTTTAAAAGACTAAAAAATTATATTCAGTTTAAAACTTGGAATTTTGAATTTGACTTTCTACTAGTGAGACAACCTAGCGACCATGCGCCACCTGTTGGAATTTTTCAACACTATTTTTATAAAAAAAATTATAATTGCCATTTTAGACTGTTTTATGAAATTTTTAATCATAGAAACACATTTAGTAATTAAATTAAATTTTTTGTACACATACATTCATTGAAAAATTACGTTACAATTTTTATTGTATCATTTTTGGGGGCTCAAATCGTTAAAACTATAAAAATTATCTAATAGATTTTACAAGCGCTACATAATGCTTTTTTTCTAGGAATTGTACAAATTTTTATGCCATTGTCGAAGTTTTAATTGGATTTTTTTTAAAGGTCAAAGGTTTTTCTGATAATTTCATTATCAAGATACATAAAAAATGATATACTAAAACTTCAGACGAAAGGAAAAAATTTTAGCTAGAAAAATAAATATTGAAATTGTGTTTCTAAAAACAATTTTAGGAATTACTTGTCGTTACAAAGGAACATGAATATGGATGCAGGTGTAGCAGCGCACAGTAAAGACACATTAAACATAGAACTGCATGCTGCACATCAGTGTCGCATTTATTCTTCTCGGTTCGTTTTTCTGGTGTTACTGGCTCGCGTTTATAGTACCTTAGCGCTTTTAAAAAACGTCTTTCAGCCGGTTTTTTTTGTCGCGAAACGACGTATGATTTTTATTTATATTTACTGGCATGACCTAGCGACGGTCATGCATAACCGAAGCAGCAGAAAATCATGAAAAAGGCGCTCAGAGCTAAGAGACATGAGTGTGCGAGAACGAGAAGTTGCAATTACACAATTTGCCAATATAACTTTACTTCTCTTCTCTTTTACATATACGTATATATTTATATATACTTCTGCATGTACTCCACTTGTGACCATGTTGTAAAGACGAGGAGAATAAGAAGGAACGGGTTAACGCAGAGGTGTCGGTTTACAAAACCAACACCGAAAAACTTCTGCGATGCGTAACGAATCTCTCTCACGAGGAGTATTATACATTAGTGACCTCGCTAAGCTCATTATCAACTTCTATTATTTATAGTTTTATTGTCTGGAGCTTTTTTTAATTATTTCTTCATTAATTTATTTAAAAAATCCTTTTGGTTTTTTAATATTTGAACCTTTTAGATTTTTATGAAAGGTTTTATATAATTCTCGATTTTTTTTAATTACTTTCAAGTTTTTAATTACTAAATAATTTTTTATTTATTTTATTAAATCTTAAAAAATATTTATTAATTAATGATAAAGACTCATTAATTATTTTTTTGTAAAAAAATGGAGAAAATAAAATTTATAATTAAATATTTACTCCAAAAAAAATTCATTGATTATTAATGAATATTTTTTAATTATTAAAAAATATTTATTAAATGTTGAAAAAAATTTAATTAAATTTTCTAAAAATAAATAAATTAATTAATTAATAGTTAATAATATAGATCGACAAGAATTTCAATTTTTTTTATCAATTATAAAAGCTTCAAATTAAAATTGCCTCTAAGAAAAAAAAAAAAAAAAGCTGAACTGAATAAAACTGGACATTTATTTGATAATAATTTTATTTTTCTCTCACGATTGCCAGTTAATAGCTTCTACCAATTTTCTATCCCATGTAGAACAATCAATTACATCATTATTTATCAACAAAATAAAAAAGGTAATTTAATTAAAATGTCATTATCACAATCTCGTAAATTTGCTGTAGATATATGGACAATAAATAAACAGACGTTTGATAATGGTTTCAAAAGAGAAAACTCATTAACAATTGTCAATAAGTGAACATGCATATTGAATACTCACACTTACTCAGTGATATCTGTGGTAAAAAAAATTTCAGATAGTATCTAGAAAAATCTAGATTATACTGCGTGATATCTGGATTATACTCATTATAATATAGATTATACTGCATGATATCTGGATTATACTCATTATAATCTGGATTATACTCAATGAAATCTGGATTATACTAGCTATTATCTAAAAAAATTTTTCACTCAGTATAATCTAGGATAATATCCAGCGTCATCTTTTTTTTTTCTGTGTAAATTTAATATTTTTTTCACATAAAAAATTTACATTTTTGGCAATGAACTATCAATAAAAATAATATTAAAAAAAAAATAAAACTGTAAATTTAACAAATTTTTCTGTAATTTTAATGAAACTTTTTTTCCGTGTTTTTTTAGAAAATTTTTTGAGTGTTTAAATTTTTGATTCAAAATATTCTCCTAAATTTCAAAACCAATTATATTTAAGACTTATTATTGTATATCACCATCCAAATAATTTTATCTTAATTCAATTTCACTCAAGTTATTGCTTACAAATTAACTGTCAATACACTTTACTCAGTATTATGATTTATGAAGAACAAACATAAAATAAACTACTATTTCTTCAATCTAAAATATTCTGTGCAATAATTGCCATGAATAATATATTTATTTATCTACTTCAACATTTTAATCTTCGTAACTTTCTAAGCGCTAAAGTGTGATACTGTTTCATCATGATCAAACTTTTTTTCAATATGTTGTTCTGCCGTTCCTGCCGATTGTACCGGAGTGATTGATTGGTTGTCGGATTCGTTCGAGTCGCGATCGAATTTTGCGTGATAAATGCACTCTGCGAATAAAATAAACACAGATAAGCCGAAACCAAACAAGAGAAACATCAATGCGGGAGCAAATTCTTTCATCATCACGGGCATCGGTTTTGAACTGTGACTTTCTGGACACGGTGGCTTTTTGTAACGCCAATGTTGTCTTAGACGATTGGCTAGTCCGTGTTCGACTGATTTTCTACACCTGCAAAAGTTAAATTTTTAGCAATTTCTCGGGTTTAATCTGTTAGGAATTCTTAATACTAATGATCTAGTTTTAAAAATTAATAAACAAATTCACCCATAAGTTATTATTTCTTTAAATGGAGAATGTCTTGGAACTCCAACATAAACTTCCCGCGGTGCCCGAATAGGAATTTCTTGAAGTTCACATATTTGATCTTCCGTAAATAAATCCTATTATAAAAAATATTATCATTCAAATTTACTTAAAAATCTCAATAATAAAATTTTGAATTCCTCTCCTCAAAAATTTAAAGCCTCTATAAATTTTCTGTACAAAATAAAATTTTCAAAAACCAAATCAGGATATAGTAAACCAAAAAATGTTTTATGTTTTCTTTTTATTTATTCCAATTTATTTAAATTGGAATAAAAAAAAAAAAGAAAACAAAAAATTTTTTGGTCTACTATATCCTGATTTGGTTTTTGGAAATTTTGTAAAGCTTAGACCTGAAAAAATGAGTATTAACAAAATAAAATTAACTTAAACTAAAACAAAAATTGATTTTTAACTTAATTCTAAACAAACAGCAATTTTTATTAAAATTTTATATAAAATTCCCTGATCATCCTTTTAAAATGATTTGTTATCAAGCTACAAAATTTCAAAATTAAAAAAGTACCTATTAGTAACATTTGACCAAACGTGAACTCTTCTGAATAAAATTTTGAGATAAATAAATTATATTAAATCAAAATTTGAATTTTAAAACTAACACAAGGGAATTAAAATTTTTCAAAGTGATTGTAATGATCCAAAAAATAAAAATTCATGAGAATTTAAAGGTTAATTCAAATTTCTAGTAAGATTAAAAAAAAACTTGAATTTTTAATATTGAATATATACTTCTATAATCCTATAAGCTGTAGTGTCTTCAATGTGAAAAGCGAACGGTTCATCCCGAACTTTGAGGAGTCCTTCAACAGCCGGATAGTAGGATCCCCTTGGTAACTTCTTGGTTGGCTTTATTTTCTTCTCGTGCATTTCAATAGCTGTTTCTAAGTATGTCGTCTAAAAATTTCCATATAAATTTTATTAAATCATAATCTACCCTTCTATAATTAATTCATACATTTTTTTCTTTATTAAACCAGATTAGAATACAAATATTACATAAAATATATTTATAAGACATATTTGTCTCATAAAAGTGCTTTATCGTGTTTGTAGGACTAATGCAAAATATTTAAGTATGAAATAATAACATAATTTAATACTTACCGCATAAAAGTCTCTGTAGTAATCCATGTCCTCCATTCCGCAGCTCAAACTACTGTCAGTCAAATTTTTCAATGTAGTAATCCAGAACGCAGGTGGCGCTAGTAAGAACCCAACAACCGTCGCTGAGTAAAATTGAAAGAGAAGAAGCGTCCAAACAAATAATGACAAAAAAGCAATTCGTCCAGAAATAAGACGAGGACTATCATTTGCTCCTATTTTATTTTTACAATTATCAATAGATTAATTTGCAGTAATATTGAAATTCAAGAGGTCAAAAAAAAGAAGGATTGTTATTATTATTATTATTATTACCCTGCTGGAACAAAGCAGCCATAGTTATAAGATTGGTTTCTGTTGCCGGTAATGACATCAAAGAATTGTCAGGAACTTTTATATTCTTCACATGAGATTCGACTTTGGTTGTTACGAAAAGAATGAACCAATAAACACCAGCCACTCCGAAGACAATGTACCACAAGCTACTGTCAAATGGTTTCAGAAATCCATTTTGCATGTCATCTTTCTTGGGATGCCGAAAGAAGAATACTGTCCTGCAAGGAACATCAAATGTCAAAAAATGAAAAGAAGAATCAACAGAAAATTAATTGCACGCCTCATAAGCGAAGCGTTGGGGTAGTGCTCTACTCTCAAGATGTCAAAAAAAGAACTTCTCGAAACTGAAATTGATTTTTTTACTTACATCGCACTTACAGGATAATAAAAGTGCACTTTTATCAAGTCAAATAATTTGTCAGGCGCATAAAATATATTTAATTAAAAATTATTTTATTTAACACAGTAAATAATAACATTAAAAATAATATTTCCTGGGCGTCTGTGTGTCTGTGTTTATGGATTCGTTTACACTGAAAAAAAAATTCTTGACAAGAATGTTCTTTAATTTTCTTGAGCCAAGAAAATTTATCTTCCAGTCAAGAATTTTTTTGGAGCAAGAAGAAATTTTCTTGGCTCAAAAAAATATTAAGGAAGATTGAAACTTCTTGAATGAAGTCAAAGTTTCTTGAGCCAAGAAAATTTCTTCTTGCTCCAAAATAACTTTTGTTTTCCTTAAAATTCTCTGGGTGCAAAAAATTTTTTTTTTCTGTGTATGTGGCAGGGAAATTGTTCGAAAAAATTATCGTACTCTAATATACTGTAATAAATTATTTTATTACAGTATTTTTTTTCTCATCTTAGAATTATAGCGCCATTAAACCATAGCAGAGTTTTTTGCTGTTTTTTTATTATTTTGTTCTTTGTATTTTATTTTAATCAATTTTATCACAAAAAATGAGATTATGAGTGCATTTTTGGATTTTCCAAACTTTTTTAAAATTTTACCTGATAGTCATTACATGCACAGTATAGTCAATAACTTCCAAGCGTTCTCGTTTCAATTGAAATGGTGTCGAACTTATGTCAACAATGCCTTTCTCCATGTCGCCGATTATTCCGTTGAAGCTTCCGTTTACTTTGTATCCCCAGCTTTTGTCTCGTTTTATATTAATACTTCAAAAATGAGTTACTTAATTAATAACTGATTCATTGTTGGTGAACAAGTCAGCCGCAATGGCTACACTGATTAAAAATTACATTCATCCAAGAGAAAAAATCTTAAACCAAAAATACTGTTTTGAAAAAAATGATTTTCTTGAGTCAAGAAAAAAAATTCTTACACTGAAAAAAAGTTTTCTCATAGCTATACGGCTATAATCCGTATAGCTACGAGTAGCCGTCTGGATAGCGACCGTCATGATCCATTCCAAGAAATTTATTCTTGGTTTAATATTTTTTTCTCTTGAATCAAGTTGACTTTTTTCATCAGTGCGTCTAACTCACTCATCAAAAGCTAAATACAAAGCTATTAATCTCAAAAATACACGGAAAAAAATTTTCTTTAAAAACTACCGTTAAATTCACTGTAATCGTAGGACTATGCTACTTTTAATTTATTACCATTTTTAAATAAAAATTAAGAAAAAAATCATTTAATTTTTTTTGTAAACTAGATCAAATTTTTAAAACATTTAATAAAATTTGAAGAAAATTTTTTTCCGCGTATAAATACATGCGAATTAATCAGCAAAAGACAAAAAGCATAATACCTATGACAGCAACCCAGTTAGCACAAATGAAATCAAGTTGACGTAAACCTGCGATTATTATTATTATTATTATTATTATTATTATTATTATTATTATTATTATTATTATTATTATTATTATTATTATTATTATTATTATTATTAATGGAATTGAAGTTAGCTGTCACTTGACAATTTTTTTATTTTTTTTAACAAATAAATTTCTTCCAAAAAATTATTTTTAAAAAATTGCATTTGTAGTTTTTTAAAATTTCTAAATGTCAATTATTTTTATAAATTTTTTTAACAAACTAATTACAATAAAAAAATGCTTCTAAAAATTTTCACTTGAAACTTATATTAATTTTCACATGCGAAACTTTTTAATTAAATTTTTTTTTAATAATTTAATTGCTATAAAATTTCAAAAACAATTTTAATATCTGTCAACTTCAGTGTTATTATTATTATTACTATTATATATATTATATTATACATATATTATTATCACTCTACCTTTGCCTTTTACCTTGAGGTGACTCGCTCAGCTCCTTTTCCCTTACTTTACTTTTATTCACTTGTATTTCCTTTGGTCATATTCATAAGAACACTTACGCATAAAATTCCCACAGCTCGGTGTCATTGTTTACACGTACCACTAGAAAAATCCACCTGTGTCGCACCTATCCGCTGACCTTGCTTCACTTATTATCATTATTTTATTATATATTATAAAAAATAAAAGTATGTAATGTTTTTTTTTTTTTTTTAATGTTTCAGCGTACAAAACTACCACTATTCTTCTCGATGGGAAGAGAGTCAAGTTACAATTATGGGATACCTCGGGGCAAGGGAGATTTTGTACGATAATTAGATCTTACTCCCGAGGTGCCCAAGGAATACTTTTAGTCTATGATATTACTAATAAATGGTCATTTGATGGGATCGATCGATGGTTAAAAGAAGTCGAAGAGGTATTTTTTTTTAATTTATTTTTAGCTAGTGTAAATTATTGCTTACCCTTAAAAAAAAAGTAATTATAATTTTAGATTTTTAACATGACTTTCTCAAGCTTATTTATAAATATATATTTTTTATTTAATGCGCAGCATGCTCCAGGTGTACCAAAAGTATTGGTCGGCAATCGACTTCACCTGGCATTCAAAAGACAAGTAGGAGAGCGAGATGCAGAAATATACGCGGCTAAAAATCATATGGCATTTTTTGAAGTATCGCCTTTGTGCGATTTTAACATAAGGGAAAGTTTTTCGGAGTTATCTCGAATGGCATTACACCGCAATGGCATGGAAAGACTTTGGAGATCGAACAAAGGTATTAAAATAAAAATTATTAATTAATCTATATGATTAAGAGAAGGAGAAAAATTTTGGGTCCAGAATAGTCATACCACAAAATGTGTGCCTTTTCAAGGTTTCATATTATTCTCACTGATAGTCAATTTATGATAATAGAGATTTAGGCTGCATTCGAAAATACTCTATCTCTAGATATACACTTAAGAGATGACCTTGTTACTTGTGAACTATTGACATTTTTAAAGATATAAGCTCATCCTGATGTTACACTCATTAAGACCTTTCATTTGAGTACCCACATCAATTTTTCATATATTTATACATATCATATATATGTATTTATGAAAAATATATAAAAATGCATGTGGGTACTCAAATGATAGCTCTTGATGAGTATAACATCGGGATGAGCTTATATCTTTAAAAACGTCAATAATTAAACAAGTACAACGTAATTGAATGTAAGATATTATTTAATCAAGCAAAATTTTATTTATTTATAGTTCACAAGTCACGGCAGTCGCATAGTGACTGCAAGGTTGTTAGTATATTTTAATATTTTTTTTTATTTGTTTGTTTGTTGGATTTCAGTTCTCACATTACAAGAGATAGCATGCCGTACGATTGTTGCCAGAACAACGGTTTATGAGATAGACCAATTGCCTTTACCCAAGTCCATTAAGTCACACTTAAAGTCGTATGCAATGACGACGACATCGCAATTACGTTGTAATAGATCGCAAAATTCAAGCAAGAGCCTTGGATCTCATCATCGAAAGTTGCGGTTCGTCGGAGCGGGTCACAATGGACTGACAACACCGGGCAATTCACCTGGCAGCATTACTGACTCGCGTTCTAGTTGCGCTGGTCGTAATTCTTGCGCAATATCCTGAGGGTAAAATTTAGCCGGCGTTCGGTTTTTAAATTACACAAATACTTTACCAGCGTTTTCCCGTTAAAACTTAACATTACGCGGCTAAAAATAATCGTAATGATAATAATAATCTAAAAAGAAATTGAAGAAAAAAAAATGTGACGCGTAAACATTTTTAAATGTATTGGATTGTGTTAGGAATTACATACCCGATATTTGATCTTGAATTGATAAGCTAAATTATTCAAAGTATGTTATTTAAATGTTTTAATTATAAATTAAACAGTTTTATCTATTATAAACATAATATTAATTCAAGAATCAAGAAATATTTATCGGATTTTGTGTGGAATGCAGCGTTAATTGCTCACAATAATAATAAAAAAAATATACGATGATAATAACAATAATATTAAGAATAAAAAATAAATCCAGGCAATAAATAAAAAATGGTAATAAATAAAAACATAATTAAATTACAGGTACTTATATTCTTAACTTTGTTCTTCTCGGCAGTTATTAATCGATTGCGTCATACTACAGTTAAAAATAAAACTATAACATTCAGATGCTTTTGCATCTTTGTTAATAACAAAAAAATATTAAAAAAAAAAAAAAATATTGTGTGATGTAATTAAATATTAAGATTCGTCCGTTTTTATCAACTAATCGATGTACAACCGTGGAGATAGTACGATTTATTTATAAACGAATAGTAAATTTTCATTATTAATAATATTATTACATGTAAATATTTATATATTACTAATATAATTATTGCATATATATTTTAAATGTTAAAGATTTGAATTTGTTAATTAACAAAAATTATTAGAGAGCAAGGCACTGCGTACTAACGCGAAATACTATACTTGTATTTAATGCAATTCTCTATTGACTAGTCTGAAAAATAATCTGAATATTAAAAGTCGAAATTATTAATTTTATTATTTTATTATAATTATCCAAAGTATGAAGTATGTATAGTAATTTATAAATTATCGTAATTTAACTAATCAACTTTTTAAAGTGTACACGTTAAGAAAGGAGGAAAATGATAACAGAAAATTATTTTTTACAATGAATGACTTTGTCAAATTTCTAAATCATATATTCGATAAAAACTTAATTTTTTATACGGTAATAATATTCATAAATACATCATTTTTGAGTAATTAAATAAAATAACTGAATAAAGCGGCTAGAACTTAGACACCGTCCTTTGTATTAATATATTTTCTGCAAACTAAATTTATCAGTCCATTGTACATAATTTTACATAACAATTTATTTCACTGGTCAAAAAAAAATTTTTTTTTAATTATGATTATATTTATTGTGTAGATATATGTTTGGTAATTATAATCAATAATTGCATTTAAAAAAACAAATTAAAATTAGTAATTTGATAAATATTTTAATTATCATTATAAAAAATGTAATGTGATAATGATAATGATCACTTATCATTTTCTATATCCTAAAATAGCCTACAGAAAAAATAATGACTTTTATCCTCTTCAATGGACACAAATCAATCTCAGAGTACGATTGTGCCATGGAAAACTCTATTCCGTCTTTACAGATAAAAAGAAAAATAAGATAGAGAGAGAGAGAGAGAGAGAAAGAAATGTTGATCTTACGGTCAAAATATTTTTTGCTCCGATACGACAATTTAAAATATCACGATAAAAATTGTCGAAATTTATTTTTGAAATATTTATTATTGAAATAAAATAAATAATTAATGAAAATGTAGAGATAAATTTACTTGATGAAGAAAGTACGGTAGAGATTTGTGTGTGAGGACTGATAACTAGCAATATACATATATTATTTGTAGTTTCTTTTGGGTGTGTAAATATTATCAAAGCTGTTAACGTTTTGACATTCCGTATATTAAAATAACTAAATAAAATAAAATAAAAAAAAACGATTAGCTCTACCCGCGTAAGCGTATACAAGATAGAATGAAATTAATAATAAAAAAAAAAATCCGGTGTTTACCGAACATATTTTTGTACACTGCGTATAAAGTATGTTACGAAATTTTTCATCTATCATTTAAACCAGTCTTTTCTCCGCACATTTAATTTATTTGTCTAGTATCTATTATACATATTATAAATACATTTTTTAAAAATACAAGGGAGCTATGGTCGGGTCGACTGACGTATTTTAATCATATTCATTGTCATAAAATAAAATGAAAATAAAAATGAAAAAAAAAAAAAAAAAAAAAAAAATTGTATTTTTAAAAATGTCAATAGTTTACAAGATACAAGGTCGTTTTTTAATTATGTTAAATTGCACTGTACTTTTTTAACTATTGACGTTTTTAAAGATATAAGCTCATCCCGATGTTATACTCATCAAGAGCTTTCATTTAAGTACCCACATGCATTTTTAATATATTTTTCATACATACATATATATAATATATATACATATATATGAAAAATTAATGCGGGTACTCAAATAAAAGGTCTTGATGAGTGCAATGTCGAAATGAGCTTGTATCTTTGAAAATGTCAATTGTTCACAAGATACAAGGTCGTTTCTTAATTATGTTAAATTGCACTGTACTTTCTTAAATATTGACGTTTTTAAAGATATAAGCTCATTCCGATGTAATACTCATCGAGAGCTTTAAATTGAGTACCCATATGCATTTTCATATATTTTTCATATATACATATATATAATATATATAAATATATGAAAAATTGATGTGAGTACTCAAATAAAAGGTCTCAATTAGTGCAATGTCTAGGTGAGCTTGTATTTTTAAAAATGTCAATAGTTTACAAGATACAAGGTCGTTTTTTAATTATGTTAAATTGCACTGTACTTTTTTAACTATTGACGTTTTTAAAGATATAAGCTCATCCCGATGTTATACTCATCAAGAGCTTTCATTTAAGTACCCACATGCATTTTTAATATATTTTTCATACATACATATATATAATATATATACATATATATGAAAAATTAATGCGGGTACTCAAATAAAAGGTCTTGATGAGTGCAATGTCGAAATGAGCTTGTATCTTTGAAAATGTCAATTGTTCACAAGATACAAGGTCGTTTCTTAATTATGTTAAATTGCACTGTACTTTCTTAAATATTGACGTTTTTAAAGATATAAGCTCATCCCGATGTTATACTCATCAAGACCTTTCACTTGAGTACCCACATGCATTTTCATATATTTTTCATATATACATATATATAATATATATAAATATATGAAAAATTGATGTGAGTACTCAAATAAAAGGTCTCAATTAGTGCAATGTCTAGGTGAGCTTGTATTTTTAAAAATGTCAATAGTTTACAAGATACAAGGTCGTTTTTTAATTATGTTAAATTGCACTGTACTTTTTTAAATATTGACGTTTTTAAGGATATAAGCTCATCCCGATGTTATACTCATCAAGAGCTTTCATTTAAGTACCCACATGCATTTTTAATATATTTTTCATACATACATATATATAATATATATACATATATATGAAAAATTAATGCGGGTACTCAAATAAAAGGTCTTGATGAGTGCAATGTCGAAATGAGCTTGTATCTTTGAAAATGTCAATTGTTCACAAGATACAAGGTCGTTTCTTAATTATGTTAAATTGCACTGTACTTTCAGCAAAAACAATAAATATTACCTCAAGTACTTGATAATTTTAATCGCGCCTTCCTTTTGGCTCTTGGAACACTTAGCACACTCAGTACTCAATGCTTCCGGTAAAGCTCCTGAAAGTAAATTAAAATAAAAATAAAATTTAATAAATTTTGAAAGTTTTTGATGAAAAATTAATAAATACTAGCAACCTTGCAGTCACTATCTGACTGCTGTTACTTGTTAACTATAAATAAATAGAATTTTGTTTTATTAAATAATGACTTTTGTTAAATTGGAGTGTACTTTCTTAAATATTGACGTTTTTAAGGATATAAGCTCATCCCGATGTTATACTCATCAAGAGCTTTCATTTAAGTACCCACATGCATTTTTAATATATTTTTCATACATACATATATATAATATATATACATATATATGAAAAATTAATGCGGGTACTCAAATAAAAGGTCTTGATGAGTGCAATGTCGAAATGAGCTTGTATCTTTGAAAATGTCAATTGTTCACAAGATACAAGGTCGTTTCTTAATTATGTTAAATTGCACTGTACTTTCTTAAATATTGACGTTTTTAAAGATATAAGCTCATCCCGATGTTATACTCATCAAGAGCTTTCATTTAAGTACCCACATGCATTTTTAATATATTTTTCATACATACATATATATAATATATATACATATATATGAAAAATTAATGCGGGTACTCAAATAAAAGGTCTTGATGAGTGCAATGTCGAAATGAGCTTGTATCTTTGAAAATGTCAATTGTTCACAAGATACAAGGTCGTTTCTTAATTATGTTAAATTGCACTGTACTTTCTTAAATATTGACGTTTTTAAAGATATAAGCTCATTCCGATGTAATACTCATCGAGAGCTTTAAATTGAGTACCCATATGCATTTTCATATATTTTTCATATATACATGTATATATAATATATATAAATATATGAAAAATTGACGTGGGTACTCAAATGAAAGGTCTCAATCAACGCAATGTCGAGGTGAGCTTATATCTTTAAAAATGTCAATAGTTCACAAGATACAAGGTAATTTCTTAATTATGTATCTAGAAATGACACTAAATTTCACTTTAAAAAACCGATTTTATCATATGACAATCCCGGATACAAAATTTTTTTTATTCTCTTAATAATATAAATTAAATTATAAAAAATCTTTAAATGAAAAAATAAAGTTTCATAAATTTAAAAATTTTTTTATAAAAAATTAATAAATATTTAAATAAAAAAAATTCTTACGCTTCAATTCGCGGCCATCGGGAGGACAAGGTCCCTTGTTCATCAGACAATTGTAGTAATGATGAAGCAGCTTTTTGTTCTCCAAAACGAGGTCCAAATTGAGCTTGTCCCATCTGGTCATGTAAGCCTCCGCTGGAGGCGGCTGGTAACAATGCGATGCACACACAACTAACAGTAAAATAACGGAGGTGTGCATGACCGCACAGTGACACCAAAAGAGACCCACCAACCTGGGATGCATTTCCCGAACGAGTAAACCGATCCCGTGGTTCGCGGGCGCATTTATACCGGCACGAGCATCCATCGATTACTGCACACAGACAACTATTTTTTCATTTTATTTCAATACCGATTATTTTCCTCCAGGCAACTGGATTGTTTAATTATCTATAATCATCCTATCGGTACTTGCAATTAAATGTAAATATTACTCGGTAGAATGTTTTAAAACATTCGACATAAATAAATTTACATAACATAATTATCAATGGTGGAAGGTTTGGGAATAATAAACGAGATTTTTTGAACCTATAGTGAAAATTAAATAAATATTTATTACAATTAAAAAGATTAATGAATAAATTGTCTTAAATTTGAAATTTTAATATTAGCAGAGCTATTTTTTTAGTAATAAATATTATTTCTAACCAAATAATATTAATTAACCGGTGGATATTCGTTAAAATTGACTAATTCAATACCTTAAAGAAGAAATTGAAGTTTTTCTTAAATTTCAAATTTTTTTACAAATTTTATTGATTAAATTTTATTTTTATAACTAAAATAGTGTATTTTCATTAATATAAATTGATTTTAACAATGATCAGTCAAGAAACTAACGGGAGAACAAAATGGTCGTGCTTTTATGTTGCCAATACGGGAAATGACGTACATAGATGGCGCGGCGGGAAGCGCGCAAAATTTAAAATCCAAAATAATTGTATTTTTTAAAAAATTAGAAATTTCTCTACAAAGAAAGAAAAATTTCTTGACTGGAGAACAAAATTCTTGGCTCAAAAAAATTTTCGGGTGCCTGAAGGAAGACCGAAGTTGTATTGGCCGAAGTAAAAATTTTTCTTGAAATTCTATTCTTGGTGAAAGTAATTTTTTCTTAATTCAAATTATCATAAATACTTGATACGATAAATTTTTATTTTTGATCAAGATTTTTAAATACTTTATGGAAGCAGCGCTACCTACTTCAGCTGAGAAAAAAATTTTCTCACCTTGAGAAAATTTTTCTCTTGATTATTTTATATTATTTTACCATGCAATTATACATATTAAATGAAAAAAAAATAATTCAATATTATTTGATCTTCCTATTTGATATGTTAATCAATAAAAATATTAATAAAAATTTACTTCTATCGAGATATTCAATTTTTTGGAGCAAGAGAGAAATTTTCTCAAGACAAGAAAATTTACTTCTATCAAGAACTAAATTTTTTGGAGCAAGAGGCTGAATTTTCTCATAACAAGAAAATTTTCTTGACAAATAAATTTTCTTGGATCAAAATACGAATTTTTTAAATTAAGAAAATTAATTTTGTTGGAACAAGTGAAATTTCTTGTTTCAAGAAAAAATATTTTTTTCGCTCAAGAAAATAATTAGGAAGAAAAATATTTCCTTGGATCAAGTAAACCTTTTTTTCTGTGTACTTAAATAATAAATTAAATTTTCTTGAGAATTAAAAGGAAGATATTCTTAATGTTAGATCCCGAGTCGAAATTTAAAGGTACCAGGCGTTATGATCCTCCGACAAAATATCCTCGACATAATATCCCCGACAAAATATCCCAAAAATAAATATCCCCAGACAAAATATCCCTGAGACTTAATATCCCCGAGGCTTAATATCACTGCGATAGAATATTTAAATATATAAATATTAATCTTTTTAAAATTAATAATATCGAATAAATACACACAAAAACCATTCTAAAAGGGCGACACGATTATACGCGTTTGTGTTGGTCTAATGTTGAATAAACACACACAAAAACCATTGACCCAGCCGAGAAATTCAATCCACTATTTTTCTCTCAAAGATCTCTCTTGCATTGGTATGTAGAGCAAGTAAGACGATCCAGCTTTATTTTCACTTATTTGCTTTTCATAAAATGTATTTTTTAGAAAAGTATTGAATAAATTTTATAAATTATTTGAAAACAAAATACAGACATGTAGTAATTTTGCCAAGTGCCAAAATTATTTTGGATGTAATCCAAATTACATAGTTGAACAAAAAGTTTTATAATATATTATAAAATATAATAATAAATTTGTTTAACGATTATTGAACAAATAAAACTTATCAATTACCAGGATATTTGATCGTTAAATAAAATGAAGTATAACTAATAATATGACAATTAAAACACTATGTACTCTTTTTGACTTGATGAATTATTATAGTGTGCACATTATAAAATATAAAATATATTTTTTTTTTTATTTAAAATGAGCCTTGGAAATACTCTATACTCTATAGCAATTGTGTAAACAATAAACAGCGATGTATGTGTACCCTAACGATACTAATTGTACAAATAATATTATTATTATCATCGTCATTAAAGATAATTTGTATCCAATACTCAAGTTGACAAATATGCACTACTCTATTATATGTCACGGTCATATTTATAATTAACCACCGACACATTGATGATAAAAATGAAAAGTCATTTACTGACTAAACAAATAATTTACAACTTTTTAAATCATAAATCAATAAAATAAATTATTAATTCATGAATAAATTAATTAAGATACAGTTTAGTGTTAATTAATAGATAAATAATTACCAATACGTCGTAGCAAATTTCACGCAATTCTTTTTCAACTTTTTCCCGGTATTCCT
The DNA here is from genome assembly GCA_000956155.1 of Cotesia vestalis. Classification (NCBI taxonomy): domain Eukaryota; kingdom Metazoa; phylum Arthropoda; class Insecta; order Hymenoptera; family Braconidae; genus Cotesia; species Cotesia vestalis. The sequence goes on along the minus strand of JZSA01003394.1, from coordinate 100,262 downwards.
TGGCCATCTGCTGTTTACGCTCAGAGCCCTCGGTCTTCTGCTCGATCGAAGATATTACTCTCCACGAGCTACGTCTCGCACCGACGACATTCTTGTAAGCAACAGACAGAAGGTTTCTTTCCTCATTTGATAATTCAACCCCCGTCTCAGTTACTGCCTTCATTGCGGCTGCCATGTCATCGTACCTTTCAGCTTGCTCTGCGAGCTTTGCACGCTGCACCAATTCTTCTTTGTCCACAGACATTGTGTCGGCTGTAACAAAAATAAAATTTAAAAATAAATTAACTAATAAAAATCCACTAAAATAAAATAATTTATTTCATAATAATTTTTCATTTTGCCTCAAAAAATTTTAAATGCTAACAAAATTTTTAAACTTCCAATGGGCCACATATTTATTCTGGGCAGGTGAAGATTTTTTTACCTGCCTAATTCTTCCAGATGTTCAAACTAGTTTTCCCCCCCGAGAATTTGAAAAATTTAAAAGAAATATTTTTCTCTAAAGAAATACTTTGAATTTAAAGATACAACATCTGGAGATATTTAAAATTTTTAAATCCTCTGTTCTATTGTTCTTATGTGACAAACTACCGCATCACGAAAACGGTGCAAATTAAAAGGAAGAATGCGTGGGCAAGCCACGACGATTTGTACAACCATGACTAATTACTACAACCTTGACGATAAATTAATTTTTTGATAACGTGGGAATTCCGATTGATAAAAAAAAAAAAAAATTATGACTAGTCATCAGTCATCATCATTACATTAAATTAGTAATGATTAATTAATTTCAAACAATTGTAAGATATTTTTAATTTTCAATCAAATTTTTAAACCTTAAAATATAATTTAATTAAATAAATAAAAAAATTTTGGCAAGGAAATTAAGAATAAAGCAAGATTTCAGTTCACTACACCTACTCAGCCATTTAAACTATAAAACAACATCTATTATTATTATTATTATTATAAATTTATTTATTGAAGATTTAATTTAAATTGACCTCGAGATGATTTACCAAGCTCCAAAATTTTTAATTTATCAAAACCATTGTAGCAGCACTAAAATGACTTGTTAAATAATTCAAGTATAAATCAATCTATATATATATATATAAATATAAAATAAGAAGAAAAATATCTAGCAACGAATGAAGAGAAGTAATAAAAGGGAAGAATGTGCTTATGAAGAGGGTTACAAAAGACAAGAATAGCGCGCCGGATGTTAAGTAGCGGCAGCGGAGGCCAACGGCAAGCTTAAAGACTTTTAATAAGTCTCTCGTCATAGTAAAAATTTTTAAATTTTTAAATAAATTTTCTTACCTATCTTAAAAATCCTTTATACAATAAATACTTAATTAAATTAACGGAGACGCGTGCGCTTCTCCGCTTTCACTTGCTATCACAAGAGAGACAAGTCAGTCAGTCAGTCAGTCAGTCAAGGTGTGCCTTGCTTACTTTGATGAATTCAAAGCTGAGTATTCAGACTAGAATTAACGACGCAGTTTTAAAATTAGCGTCGAGTATAGAGAATTTTTTTTTTTTTTAATTTTAATTCAATTAAATTTTCGGTAGATTGATTTTTAAAAATCAATTATTGTAACCAAAAAAAACTACCGGTTTGTTGATCACTTTTTGCTCTTACGTACTACTTGGTTCTTTCCCTTTTTTTTTTTTTTTGGTTTCCAATCACGCGTTACAACTCAACACATCTCTCAATGACCACTCCCGCACAACGACTGAGCCGGCAACGCTGTCAGCAAGTGGGGATGAGGTATCTCGGCTAACTCCGGTGGAACTTTCGGGCCAACTCGCAACTGTTCGGGTAAATTCGTTGCGCCTCGGACTGAACCGAAATATTGATCTGTGCCGGCATGGCCGCCATCAAATGGCTGGGTGGGGCAGCGTCCCCGGGACGCCGTTGAATTCATCAAGTTATTTTACTATTCTTCTTTTGCTACTGCAAGCTCTCTTGTCATTTTTTATTTTATCTAGTTTTATTTCCTTTTAGAAAATAATCTTTAGAGATTTTCAGGAATTGCTCGAGTTTCTTAGGAAGATTATCTCTGATATGAAATCATGTCATATGGACACAAAAATTCAAGATGAACACGCTTTCATCGAAAATAAAACTAAAATATAAGATTAAATATTTTATTTAATTAGTAGATATCTGTAAGAATACAGCTATTACAAAATTATCATAAAAAAAGCGTCATTCGCCTAAGCCTGACATGGAAAGATAGATTTCTGAAATGAAAGAGAAAAAATAATAATTTGAAGGTAAAGACCCAAAATAAATTTGTTGAAAATTTTTCCAAATTTTTAAAGTTACGAAATGAATTGAAATTATAATCAAAAGTCAAGGAATAGTAGCTTTAATTAAAGATTATTGTGTAAAATTTAAGATAAATTTAACATATTTAAGCTATCTTACATAGCTAAACAGTTATTTGAAGATAAATGTACAAAATAGACTTATCGATTAATTTAGTTAAATTTTCAGTCACATAATGAATTAAAAAAAATATCGCAAGTCAACGAATAAGAGCATGAATTCAAGATTTTAAGGTACATTTTAAGATCAATTGAATAGATTTGAGCTGTATACATACATACATAGAATTTTAGGCCAGTGATATTATTCGACATGACTCGTTAAAATAAAACAAATTATAACAAAGTTGTCTCAAAATTGCAATGCAAAACTGGCTACAACTAAAACTGGCTTTTTCTTACAATAAAATGAATTTTTTTTAATCACTCTTAGTTTAGTTCAATATGAATGTGGGTTTTTCAGTTTTTAATCTCTATAATTTACTTTCGAATTTTTTAATATAATCTGAAAAATTAAAAGCTTTTGGTTTTAACCCTCTACTTAATTAAAAAGCGGACAATATTTGCTGTTATTCTATGGAGCCTGTGGGTGGATAGCCGGTAAAATTAATTATTATTTTTATCCTGGTAATCCTGATCAGAGCACAAGAATAAAATTTTAAAATTGTTATCTTGTCATCGATTTTTTATGGGTGCAAATTTTGAATTTAATCAGCCGTCAAAGTTCGTAAAAATTATTTTGAAAGATTTCGTTACATGAATGGATAGAGATCAATTTAATATAATAATTGAAAAAATTAAATGAGAGCGTGTTAATAATTAAAAACAAAAACAAATACAACATATTGGTATTTACACAAATGAGAAATGAGCTTAAATGTTGTTTAAAATTATTGTATTAATCTTGATCGATAAATTTCGGAGTTAAATTCGATTTGGTGAATTCATACTCCGCCGTATATGTATATATATATGAATATACACCCCTCCGGCGGATACTGGTGTGAATATATATGAATGAGAGTAAGTGAGAAAGAAAGAAAGAGAAAGTGCAGAACCATGAAAATTTACGATGTACACATGTGGACACATAAACGGACGTTTGAACGACGCTTCCAATATATATTAAATCGGTAGTATTCGTACGGGCTGCCGACGAAACATTCGTGTCACCGCCAAAATATATACACTATTATTTTAATAATTCAATGCTGAAACCGATAAAAAAAAATATTTTTTATTTATGGATTGTTTATGCGGATCCGATGGACTTTAAATATTTGTTCTTATTCATACCCACGTGACTGGAAAATTTATAAAAGGTGGAACTATTGGAGAACTACAAATTGCTGGAAATTTTATCAAAAAGTCATGCATTATTTTTTGATAGTTTGATGCTTGATAGTTTTTATTTTTTTAATTGAATTTTTTTTTAATAACAATTTCGACCTTTAAATTTAACAATTTAGATTAAATTTTGCAATACTCATCTATTACATTCGTCCATAGAAGCTTAAAAGCGCTAATTAACTCAAAACTTGTTATATTTATGCTGAAGTACTTAGCTAATGATGGCTTGTTATAAATAATTTTACGTTTCTTATCGGGAGCAGTCAGTTTGAGGTTCGCCATCAGCTTATACTACCGTGCGGAGGCTGACATCGATCTCACGTTCTAATGTACCACAAATCCGTTTAGATACCTACCGAACTCCATTTGACGTTTCAATTAGGCTTGTATTACTAGATCTGATTAATTGCTTCGATAAATTTATGCATCGGTAAAATAATACGATAATCATTTTAAATTTATTGTTCTACACTTAAACATTATTTTAGGAATAATTATCATTAAGCAAAACATAAATCTGAATAAATAAATTCAATTTTGTTACATAGATGTTTGCATTATGACTTATCAATATCATTATTTTTTTTTTCTTATTAAAAGATTGTTCAATTCCGAAATTTCCTCACACAAAAACTTACATTTTTTATTTCTAATCAACTATACATATATTAATCCGTACCTTCATTTGAGAACTGATGATAGAACAGTTTGTAAAGAAAAAAAATATACGGTATGAAAAATTTTTACTTATTGTTATTCTGTAGCGCATAAAGAAAATTTTTCACTGACAAAATATCTTTGCGGCTGAGAGTAAGACGGGCTATTTAATCGGAAAACATAAAAGTAGAGCCGTATATATCAAAATAAAAAAAAATTATCACTGAATTCATAGAGTAATTTTCGTGTTTTTTTTTTTTTTTTTTTTTTTTTTTAATGTAAAAATTGATATTGATGTGTTGTGTTACTTTATTATTTAATTAAATTCACTCGTTGATTCAGTTTGTCAGAGCAAGATTAAAATGAATTTTCATTTATCGGCTGATGAGATTCATGTATGCAAGGTAAATTTTTTTTTTTATTAATTTAAATCAAAATTTTGAATTTCTAAGTCAACAATTTTTCTTCCTCCACTCCTATTCGGTCAACAGAGATTTACATAGCTTCTCTTAAATTTAAATAATGAAAAGATTAGATCTTGGTAGCACTTAGTTGAATGCGAAATTTAAATCTTTGGGATATGGATCTAAATTATATATATATATATTTTCCCGAGTATAATGAAAATTGCATTTTAATGTTCTAAAATGTTTAAAGTTTAAATTAAACGTTGTTAAAAAATAAATAATAATTAATAATAATAATAAATCGAAATTTGTATTTATCTAACGATAACGTAAATCTTAAAAATTGATGATTTACGTAAGGTAAATGTATATCTTTATTTTATTCATCATTTTTCAACTATCCAACAAATCCCAAGTCGGCTTTTTATTTTACAAAATAAGGGATAACGGATACATAAGAGAAACGACTATGATTGGCTTGATGTATCGAATTCGATATAATAATGGATTTTATATACATCATCGTACTTTCAATTTACATATTTATGTATGTAAGGATAATCTAACCACTTTCGATCGCAGTGTTATACTTTCTTATTCTCATTTTATTTTTCCTCTCAACCTGAGTCTACTATACCACGGTTAATGTAATGTAAAACGTCAAATTATTTATGTATGCACCCATAAAAATACTCTAAAACTCAAAAATAATAAGAAACACCCATTTCCATTCGCTGGTAAATAAAACAACAATAAACCAAATAATAAAAAAATATAAAATAAATAATCATATTCACAGTTTTTGGATTCGAAATAAGCAAAACAATCCAACCGACTAAAAGTTGAATAATTGCTTTAATATTTTTACTCTGACGTAATACTTGACCGTCCCATTTATAATTTTTACGCATACGTGCCCGTATTAATCTCAATTGTCCGAATGACTCTATGACTATATGACTATATGACTATATGACATTATAATTAATTTTTAGAATCTCTGTTACATGCATTTACTATAAAATAATGATAATCTTCCAATTAATTCCACATTATAGAACTTCAAACATGTTCTCTTTATTCCGAGTATAAAAGTAGAGGAATTGAAATAAATCTTCTGAAGATTTTCTCGTGGAAAATCATCCTATTGAACATAACAATAGGCAATCATAATTCTTTATTCTCTATCTCTGCATAAGTGAGTGTACTCTTGACAAAAATTCCACACAATTCGTTTTTAAAATTTTACGGTACGATGTAGAAATCATGGAAAATATATTCTCTATAAAATTTTCACACATCACTTGTGAAAATTAAATAACACATAATATAGATGTCTTTTTAATTTAATTTTATAGAGAATATATTTTCCATGATTTCTACATCGTACCGTAAAATTTTAAAAACGAATTGTGTGGAATTTTTGTCAAGAGTACACTCACTTATGCAGAGATAGAGAATAAAGAATTATGATTGCCTATTGTTATGTTCAATAGGATGATTTTCCACGAGAAAATCTTCAGAAGATTTATTTCAATTCCTCTACTTTTATACTCGGAATAAAGAGAACATGTTTGAAGTTCTATAATGTGGAATTAATTGGAAGATTATCATTATTTTATAGTAAATGCATGTAACAGAGATTCTAAAAATTAATTATAATGTCATATAGTCATATAGTCATAGAGTCATTCGGACAATTGAGATTAATACGGGCACGTATGCGTAAAAATTATAAATGGGACGGTCAAGTATTACGTCAGAGTAAAAATATTAAAGCAATTATTCAACTTTTAGTCGGTTGGATTGTTTTGCTTATTTCGAATCCAAAAACTGTGAATATGATTATTTATTTTATATTTTTTTATTATTTGGTTTATTGTTGTTTTATTTAACAGCGAATGGAAATGGGTGTTTCTTATTATTTTTGAGTTTTAGAGTATTTTTATGGGTGCATACATAAATAATTTGACGTTTTACATTACATTAACCGTGGTATAGTAGACTCAGGTTGAGAGGAAAAATAAAATGAGAATAAGAAAGTATAACACTGCGATCGAAAGTGGTTAGATTATCCTTACATACATAAATATGTAAATTGAAAGTACGATGATGTATATAAAATCCATTATTATATCGAATTCGATACATCAAGCCAATCATAGTCGTTTCTCTTATGTATCCGTTATCCCTTATTTTGTAAAATAAAAAGCCGACTTGGGATTTGTTGGATAGTTGAAAAATGATGAATAAAATAAAGATATACATTTACCTTACGTAAATCATCAATTTTTAAGATTTACGTTATCGTTAGATAAATACAAATTTCGATTTATTATTATTATTAATTATTATTTATTTTTTAACAACGTTTAATTTAAACTTTAAACATTTTAGAACATTAAAATGCAATTTTCATTATACTCGGGAAAATATATATATATATAATTTAGATCCATATCCCAAAGATTTAAATTTCGCATTCAACTAAGTGCTACCAAGATCTAATCTTTTCATTATTTAAATTTAAGAGAAGCTATGTAAATCTCTGTTGACCGAATAGGAGTGGAGGAAGAAAAATTGTTGACTTAGAAATTCAAAATTTTGATTTAAATTAATAAAAAAAAAAATTTACCTTGCATACATGAATCTCATCAGCCGATAAATGAAAATTCATTTTAATCTTGCTCTGACAAACTGAATCAACGAGTGAATTTAATTAAATAATAAAGTAACACAACACATCAATATCAATTTTTACATTAAAAAAAAAAAAAAAAAAAAAAAAAAACACGAAAATTACTCTATGAATTCAGTGATAATTTTTTTTTATTTTGATATATACGGCTCTACTTTTATGTTTTCCGATTAAATAGCCCGTCTTACTCTCAGCCGCAAAGATATTTTGTCAGTGAAAAATTTTCTTTATGCGCTACAGAATAACAATAAGTAAAAATTTTTCATACCGTATATTTTTTTTCTTTACAAACTGTTCTATCATCAGTTCTCAAATGAAGGTACGGATTAATATATGTATAGTTGATTAGAAATAAAAAATGTAAGTTTTTGTGTGAGGAAATTTCGGAATTGAACAATCTTTTAATAAGAAAAAAAAAATAATGATATTGATAAGTCATAATGCAAACATCTATGTAACAAAATTGAATTTATTTATTCAGATTTATGTTTTGCTTAATGATAATTATTCCTAAAATAATGTTTAAGTGTAGAACAATAAATTTAAAATGATTATCGTATTATTTTACCGATGCATAAATTTATCGAAGCAATTAATCAGATCTAGTAATACAAGCCTAATTGAAACGTCAAATGGAGTTCGGTAGGTATCTAAACGGATTTGTGGTACATTAGAACGTGAGATCGATGTCAGCCTCCGCACGGTAGTATAAGCTGATGGCGAACCTCAAACTGACTGCTCCCGATAAGAAACGTAAAATTATTTATAACAAGCCATCATTAGCTAAGTACTTCAGCATAAATATAACAAGTTTTGAGTTAATTAGCGCTTTTAAGCTTCTATGGACGAATGTAATAGATGAGTATTGCAAAATTTAATCTAAATTGTTAAATTTAAAGGTCGAAATTGTTATTAAAAAAAAATTCAATTAAAAAAATAAAAACTATCAAGCATCAAACTATCAAAAAATAATGCATGACTTTTTGATAAAATTTCCAGCAATTTGTAGTTCTCCAATAGTTCCACCTTTTATAAATTTTCCAGTCACGTGGGTATGAATAAGAACAAATATTTAAAGTCCATCGGATCCGCATAAACAATCCATAAATAAAAAATATTTTTTTTTATCGGTTTCAGCATTGAATTATTAAAATAATAGTGTATATATTTTGGCGGTGACACGAATGTTTCGTCGGCAGCCCGTACGAATACTACCGATTTAATATATATTGGAAGCGTCGTTCAAACGTCCGTTTATGTGTCCACATGTGTACATCGTAAATTTTCATGGTTCTGCACTTTCTCTTTCTTTCTTTCTCACTTACTCTCATTCATATATATTCACACCAGTATCCGCCGGAGGGGTGTATATTCATATATATATACATATACGGCGGAGTATGAATTCACCAAATCGAATTTAACTCCGAAATTTATCGATCAAGATTAATACAATAATTTTAAACAACATTTAAGCTCATTTCTCATTTGTGTAAATACCAATATGTTGTATTTGTTTTTGTTTTTAATTATTAACACGCTCTCATTTAATTTTTTCAATTATTATATTAAATTGATCTCTATCCATTCATGTAACGAAATCTTTCAAAATAATTTTTACGAACTTTGACGGCTGATTAAATTCAAAATTTGCACCCATAAAAAATCGATGACAAGATAACAATTTTAAAATTTTATTCTTGTGCTCTGATCAGGATTACCAGGATAAAAATAATAATTAATTTTACCGGCTATCCACCCACAGGCTCCATAGAATAACAGCAAATATTGTCCGCTTTTTAATTAAGTAGAGGGTTAAAACCAAAAGCTTTTAATTTTTCAGATTATATTAAAAAATTCGAAAGTAAATTATAGAGATTAAAAACTGAAAAACCCACATTCATATTGAACTAAACTAAGAGTGATTAAAAAAAATTCATTTTATTGTAAGAAAAAGCCAGTTTTAGTTGTAGCCAGTTTTGCATTGCAATTTTGAGACAACTTTGTTATAATTTGTTTTATTTTAACGAGTCATGTCGAATAATATCACTGGCCTAAAATTCTATGTATGTATGTATACAGCTCAAATCTATTCAATTGATCTTAAAATGTACCTTAAAATCTTGAATTCATGCTCTTATTCGTTGACTTGCGATATTTTTTTTAATTCATTATGTGACTGAAAATTTAACTAAATTAATCGATAAGTCTATTTTGTACATTTATCTTCAAATAACTGTTTAGCTATGTAAGATAGCTTAAATATGTTAAATTTATCTTAAATTTTACACAATAATCTTTAATTAAAGCTACTATTCCTTGACTTTTGATTATAATTTCAATTCATTTCGTAACTTTAAAAATTTGGAAAAATTTTCAACAAATTTATTTTGGGTCTTTACCTTCAAATTATTATTTTTTCTCTTTCATTTCAGAAATCTATCTTTCCATGTCAGGCTTAGGCGAATGACGCTTTTTTTATGATAATTTTGTAATAGCTGTATTCTTACAGATATCTACTAATTAAATAAAATATTTAATCTTATATTTTAGTTTTATTTTCGATGAAAGCGTGTTTTTTCATTTTTTAAACTATAATTTATGTAAATTTTTATTGTTTATTCATTTGGATCTAATTCATTTGCTTACCAATGCAGAAATATTTTCCAAGCTTAGCAATTTCTTGTTGGAAAATTCTTCCCGCTTTGAACAAGGAATTCTTTTGTCTTGATCCCTTACATTCGCCTGGAGAAAAGAATTCAATAAAAATGTTAAATTCTCGGCTCCTTTTTTAATTCCACGTCAAATGTCAATCAGACACTGAATGAACCCCCGAAATTCTGTCGAAAATATTGAAACCAAATGAAACAGTGAGTTATCGCTCAAGATTTCCGGTTAAGAATACATAACGAGTGCTGAAAATCCTAAAAGGATATTGATACTGGTACTCCCGCTCTATTAGTCTGTTTTAAAAAATTCTCACGCAGATACGCTATAAAGAACCCTTATATTTTTTTAAGATGAATTATAGTTAAATCTATTATTTTAATCTTTTTTGGCGCGTCGAAAGACACTGGGGAAAATTATTGATCTCAGTCTGGTGTGAATAATTTCATGGGAAAGATTTAATTCGACCAGCGTAATAAGTTAAGTAATATCAAAAATTAAATGGTATGCAAAGAATTTAGGATTTTAACTCTGAGTAAAGTATTGTAAATAGAAAAAAACATGGTGATTATTTAGTTTCATCGTAAAAAGTATTTCAATAGATAAACAATATATTTGGAATTTTTTATAACAATCACATATTTTTTTAAAAAGTTAATAATTAACATAAAGTTAATAAATTGATAATTTTAGAATTTTTTTTTCAAATTGTTTGTTTTTACAACGAGAAACCAGAAAAAACTATTAGAAATCACAAAATTTATGTGGACAGATTTTATTAATGGTTTTCGATCGAAATAAAATTTTTATTAACAATGAAAGCTTTAAAAATAATTAACAAATTTTCATGTTATCTGTTGTAAAAAAAAAATATTTAGAAAAAAATGTTTCAATATTTCAATTTTTCAATTTTTTATGCCGAAAAATTCAAGCGACAATGAAAGTAAATAATTATCAAAATTATAAAGAAGTTTTTTGTGAGAAATATAATTTACTTTTAAAATAGTCTTCAAATTTTATTATATATTCCATCTTATAAACAAAAATTAAAATAAAGTAAATTTTTCAAATCAAAATTTTGGATAAAATATTTAAGATAAAAATAAATTGTAAGAAACTTTTCTTTTTACATAAAAAATTAGATTCTCTAAAAAAAAAAAAAGTCCATTTAAATTTCCGTACATCTAAATGTAAAGTTAAAAACAAATAAAAATTCAAAATTACTCGAGTTAAGTCGTCACAAAAGTTAAGAAATTTTATAAAAAATCTCTTATTCAAGATAAGAAGAAAGAGCCTTTAGGATCCATTTTTCCAGTAACGATAACGAGCCAAAGTATCTAAGCCCCGATCAACGATACAAAGTAACAACAGGAGATTGATCTTGAGATTACAGCATGAACTTCTCAATAGTTAATGCAATAGTTGAGTTTTATTCGTCGAAGTAGTCGGACGGAAGCTCGAGCAGCAGAGCGCGCAGGCGAAGATTACTGCCAGCTTCAAGCCAGAATCAGAAGCATTCCTGACACGCTGACCGTCGGGTCTGCTCGTGACAATTCGGCACCCGTGAAACGCGGTTCATCGCGATTCAACATACCGCGGTTTAGTCGTACGTCGAATCTACCAGTGAAGCTAATGTGCGTAAGTCTCAGCCCCAGCAAAGTTATTCTACTCTACTTAATTCCACGGCTCACTTGATGCTTACAACAAAATAAAAATAAAAATAAAAATAAAAAAAAAGCTTTATTTGCTGAATCTAATAACCGCTCAAGTGTAAACTGTTCCTCTCGATTCGTCAAGTGTCATTAAACGCCAGACATCTAAATAAATGTGATCTTGCATCACTTTATTGCCAATCTGCTATTTGCTGGTATTCGCCTATCGTGTATACATACGATGACACCATGAGTATTAATCATAAATATACTTCAATCGTCACTCATCTTGCACTTGCTCTTTCTTTATCTCCCATCACCGGCAATTGACAATAACTACGAGCTTAATTAAAATATCTGAAAAAAAAAATTTAAATAAATTAGTTTGGTAGTTTTTGAGGAAATGTGACCAAGTGTTAATAATTTTTTAAAAAATGTCTAAAGAAAACGGATAAAATACAATAAAATAAATTTTACTAGGAGCTTTGTGATTAAAAGCCCACTAAAATGTTACATTAGTGATCAAAGTATCGTAATTATCGTAACTCAAAATCAGACTTCAACTTGAACGACTGAATTTATCTGGGTGGATTAAAAGACAGATGTTGAAACCCCTAGATTGGATTTAGGGGTGGGTGCTTTCAGTTTAGGGTTTACAAAACTTTTGCCATGCGAGCTTTTCAGTTTACAGCCATAAATTTAATATCTATGTATCTGTAAATGTATTTATATATTATTATACAGATAAGAAAAATAAAAGCATAAAATTTACCTCGTTTAATGCAAGCCCCGACGTCTAATTTAACGGTAACCCGTGGTGTGTTATTTATATATCCAAGTCTTCAGTATATATGTATTAGCACTCTGAGACAGTGACATCAATTTACAGTCTTTTAAAAAGAGTTGTGTCTTGTGAATTTTGTTCTTCTGGAAAATAAGATTATAAGGAATATAATTATTTATTTATTTATATAATTCTGTAGCGGAGGATTTAAGTGTCGAGATAAAAAAGTTTGTTGTGCTACACTGTGTACTTTTTGGTGGCTGTAAGTTTTGCTCTTTTATGTACTTTGTTATTCTATGTTGACTTTAATTTGTTTGAGAGTTTGTTGGTAATTGTTTTGAAGTTAAATTTCATTATTATTACACAGGCTTTTAATTATTTTTATACATTTAATTTATGAAATGGTTTCATTGAATAAAAATTTTTAATTTGTGAGGAATTGTAATTAATTTTGAAAAATATAATTAACGATATAAAATTTATTATTAGTTCTATAATTAAGAATAATATTTACTTTTTTATTCATCTTGATAAATAAATTAGTACTAAAAAAATATTTAAAAAATTACATTCATTAAAATTTTTTTTGTTAAAAAAATGTTCACATTTTTGTTAATTTCAATGTCATTAATATTCATTTCATTTATTTATTTAAGTTTATTACACACATATTTAAATTTAAATTATTAAATTATAATATATATTATTAGATATATAGCAATAGAAAAGAGGAAGAAACTTTAAAATTTAGCTATTTGTTTTATTAAATTTTAATGTAATATCATGTGAATTTATTTCTTTTTAATAAATCATTGCGCAGTTGAAAATTATTTGTTAAACTCGACACAAATATATTAAAATAATTTTTTTAAGACAGCCAGAAACAATATTATTTTAAACAAAAGTATAAATTTTATAAATATGTTAACTATTAATAAATTTAAAACTTAAAAAAACTAAATTTATTTTTATTAAAATTTTCTAAATCGAGTTCAATGAGTAAAATAATAAAAAATGGAAAGTATTTGTCACTTATAAAATATTTTTTGTGTAAGCTCGAGAATTTTGGGTTCCCTTTTTTCGATAGTGTACGAATTTATTAAAGTAAAAATATAATTATGAGTTTATTATAAATATCCTCTAAATAAACAGTTTATTCTAAGAATAAAATTTAAATTTATACTACTATTAACAAAGCTTTTGAGAATTATAAGATTTAACAAAGAAAACAAAATAATTATTTTAGTGTGTATGGTTATAATTATATTTATTCAAGTCTGTTTTGGGTTGTCAAGGAATTATCTCTGCAACTGACACATGAAAACTAAACAGAAACGTGTCCCTACCGGATATATGTTGTGAATAAATATTTATTTTACAAACAGTTTATTCGCCTTACTAATAATGCTATTAAAAAATTTTTAAACTTTTTTAACGTCCCATTTTTTTTTTTAGAATTTCTATTTTAATGAATTTATTATTATTATTTATTAAATTTATTCTGTTGTAAGTATGAAATCCCCATATAACCAATAGCACGGAGGATTAATTTAAATATACATTATCAACTTTTAGCTAATCCTATTAAAATAATCTGTTAATGAACTCATCGAACTAATTTAACCATTAGAGTCGCTTCTCATCAGGATCGGACTAATAATTTAAATTCTAGTTTTTTTTTACAATTATCCTATTATCTGAAAGTCATTTTTTTTTATAAAATTTTTTTTAAATATTAAATTGACTGATACATATTAATTAAAATATATTCGAGTTTAGAGAAAAAATTTTTACGTTAAATGAAAGTTATTTATTGAATTTCATTTTATTTTGTTTTTAACAATAAATATTTCAATAATTTCTCAAAGAAAAATGTTAGCAAATGACTATTAGAAACAGCGACGATAAATTCTTTCGTTAATTGAAGTTTATCAAGTTCGAATACACTATGAACGTACAATTATTCTATTTAATGAACAATAATTTTATAGTGTTCTTTTGTAAAGTTTCTAATTTTATCACTTCAATTTTCAACTTTTAAATTAGTTTTTAATTTGTGAAAAAAAAAAAAAATGAAAACATTTGACCGGCTGCCCATTTCTGGAACTTTTCGGTTTTTTTGAACTTGAAACGCTCGAAATTCGTCCTATTGGTTGAGTTAAGAGCTCTCCAAGCTCAAAAATTCAAAAGTTATTTAATAAAAAAAAACTATTTAGAAATTTTTAAATGTCTATAATTTTTTAACACTTTGTTCGATTTTGATTTACTTGGCGTCATTCGACGCAGTGTTTTCAAGCACAAAAATTGTTTCTTAAGAATTGAGTTGATGGTTCGAAAAATTTAAAAATTCTAGCTGGAAATAGTCGGAACGGCTTCATAGGACGTCAAAACTTGGAGATCTGATAAAAACTCACATTCGCAAAATCGGGCCGAAATCTATAACTTCCTACTTTTGAAAATTATTAATTTTCAAAGCGGGAAGTTAAAAAAATACTTTTTTCTTCAATATAAAAAGTACTAGATTATTTTATTATTTCTTCCGATTTGTATTTAATGATTGTAAATTTCTAACAACTAAAAACATCGAAAGTTTTCGGGCAATAAATTCTGGAAATTATTATTAAATTATAATCTGAAAGCCAAAAAAGTTTAAAGCACTGACAGCGAGACAGTATACTGTGTCAAGGAAAGTCTACACGGAGTATACCGTTAGATACTTCTCAGAACAAGATTTATTCGACTACTTTGTCGAAAATCCCTTGGATATTTCACTAGTGTCTCATCCTCATCATGACTCGAGACGTTAAATTGCAATCCTTGAGCAGCTCGATTACTTTATTTTCCCCGCCAGCTTATAAATCAATAGCTCTAGAATAATAAAACAATTTTTTATTTATTTTATTAAAAAATATCATCAGTTTATTGAAGATTCATTTTCAATTTTTTTCGTTTTAGAGTTTTAAGTTAACAGCAATGATGACAGATGACTTTATAGTACGTCTATACTACAATGTAGCAAAAAAAGGCATTTCTTGAGTAAGACAAGCGGGATTTTTAAAATGAATTTTTGGTTCAGTCCAAATTTATGTCAAATAATTTCAAATAATAGTTTGAATTTTCTAGCAAAAGTTGCGTCATTCGCGATAAATTTTCACGAGTGTTGTGTCGCTAAACAAAACATTATAGTTGCACCAGGAAAAGACTCACATTTTATCAACATCGAATATGCTGTGAAATTTAATCATAAATTTTTATTCTTAAATATTCATAAAAAATTATTTTTCGTTAGTTAATATGGTTAAACTTTTATTTACTTTACTTTTTGAATTGCTAATAAGGTACCTGCAAGTAATAAGGCCTAAGAAAAATTTTTGATATGAATAAAAATGTTTATAAATTATGATACCAAACATTATTAAAGAAGATTTTCTATAAAATATTTAAAATGAATTGATAGTTTTACCATAAACAGAAACAAAATTAAATATTTGAACGATGTTAATATAAAAAGTATTGTAATAAAATATCTTTAAGGCGCTTGAGAAGTATACTTATATTTAATTTAACTAATAATGGATACTCTGTTTATTTTCTTTTCCAACTTATTTCTTGATGAATTTTTTATATCTATAGGTAAATATATTTAGTGTACAAAACTTTGTAAATTTCACATGGGAAATCAATAAATAAAATGAATAAAAAATAAATAGTAGGGTAACAAGGCTTACAGGCTTCGCATGTTTACTCAAAAAATTAAACCATTTAATACATTTAATATTTAGATCGTTGATCATTTTAGTATCAACATATCAATGTCATTATTGACAATAAATATTAAAATTGTTTAAGCTATAGTACAAACTAATTATCTCAACGTATACCGAAAGTTAGCATTTTTTGTTGGTAAATTAAAAAAAAATGTACTTGAATAAAAATTAAAATGCAAGCTTACTGATTATAATAATAATCTTTTTTTGCATCACATTAATAGCTTAAATAATAAACAATAGCTTAAAAAAACTAAACATTAAATATTAATTATAATTTATTATTCAATATTTAACAACGCGCTTCACCGGCTTTGGCTTATTATCCTTTGCAGAATTACGTTTTTTACCATCTTTGCAACTTATAGACTATTAAATTGAATATTCTTCATTTTTTTATCACAAATGTCCCTTAGTAAGACCTTTTTACTCGCTGGTATCTTATAATTTATTTTTCATTCAAAATTAAACGACCGCTATGAACAACGCACTTGTATTTTATAACTTTCTAAATTACAAAGAAGAAAATTATCGAAAATTTACTCTCTATCATTTCTTCACAGAATTAAAATAAAATAAAATAAAATAATTTATTATTGAAAATTTAATATCAGTATAAAAATAATAAATAATTTCATCTGAAATGAAGTCTTATCCGCGGGTAGTACGTTACTACTACCAAGAAATATAAACGACATGGATTTAATTTAAAGAGCAAATCTCTATATAACTTCCTCCTGGTATGGCACTTGTTATCCTGACTCCTACTATCACAGTTCTCTTAGTTTGTTGGGCTCTTAATTCCCATCTATTATCTTGGCAAGCAAACAAAAACCTCACGACAAATTTTTTTCTTTTTCTTCTTCTTCTTCTTCTTCTGTCGCGATAAAATAAAAATAAAGAAAAAAAAGCCCGACGATTCGCGTTAAAGTTTACTAACAAATTAGTTTACTTTCGCTTTTTTTAGTCTCATCAATTAAATTTTTTTTTATCCCTATTTTCGTATATAGGATAAACTTTCGAGTAGCTTTTATTTTTCCTGTGAATTTGTTCAATTACCGTATATCACGTCCTCTGGCACTCGAGGAGACAAGCAGCAATAATGACAAGTATAATCGTTAATCAAACGTGAATAATCTCGCTTTGAATACATCAAATATCATCGAATGGTTTTGTCGGATATATAAATTAGTAGTGACCAGAGAATGAAGAGAATGAAGATTGTTGGTGTTGAATTTATTAAACTAGAGCTATTGCTTCGTACATATGCGTCCATTTATGTAGGACAAGGCAATTGGAGGACACATTGCTGGTAATGATACCCATAGATGGAACAATGCCGCTACTCGCAACAACCTTCTCTTATGTTTAACGCGCTATTTTGTTATTAAATTATATTCTATTTTTACTGAGTAAATGCAATCATCATCATCATCATCATTAACATACAAGGGGAAATAATACTACTTTTCAAAGTAGTAGAAATTTTTTTATAGTAAAAATTTCAATTCCAATTATGTAAATAAAGACTACTTCAAATTTTTTAATTTAAAATTCAAATTTCTCTTTAACTATTAAAGATACTAAAAAGACGCCAATAATTAATTTTGTAGGAAATTTAATTATCTATAAAAAAGTTTCTTATCAATTTAACAGTATCTTGTATCCTTTAGACAAAATTTAGTGGTGAAGTCGAAATCAGGAACACGATCACGAAAATTAAATTTGAAATTGAATACAGAGATTGAACCCGGATGAGAATGATCGCGTAAAGTTTTGAAGACCCCGACAATTTCAACAGTAGAGTCATTACTTTTACCGTCGATTGAATTAAACTAAATAAAGTTTCATCGATGACTGAACCGAGGACGAAATTCGGTAGACAATAAAAGGTAATACACGGCAGTAAACTTTTTATTCTTACTTTTTTTTTTTTTTTTTTTTTTTTTTTTTTTTTTTTTCCTGACTCACATTCACGCAGCACCAATGAAGTTAGAGAAAAAAGTGTTAGAATGCTTTGCCTGGAGCCGAATAAAACGTTGAGCTCATTTATGTCCCGGTAAACTCCAATTTTCGTGGCGCCAGTCTCATAAACGACCCGATGCCCACGAATATAAATTACTTCAATTGTTATTATTTTATTTATACGACTTTTTTCTCTATTTTTTTCTCTCCGTCTTTTTCTACGTATACCCGATCGAAGATAGAAGATATGAGGTATAACATGAGTAATGAGATATGGAATACGAGATACTAGTTATGAAGTGGGATTTTTCAATATGCCATCAGCAATAAATATGTTTTTTTGTATAAATTATTATTAAATTTTTTGTCGTCTCAATGGGCTTTGTTTCATGCTGAAAATATATATTTATTTTCACGGTCGGAGCCTAACAGTGTATTGTAAAATATTGTAAAAATTTAACGACCACCAAAGGAACTTTTAAGTGCAAAAACATTCATATGTATATATCCTTGACCTCTTGAGAATTTTTCAGAGACTTTTCATCGCCCTCTAGACGCAGCATTTTTTTTTTACCACGCGACTATTTGACACAACCCGACAATCGCAATATATGCTCGAGTTTATCACCCTTACATATATATTGTATATATATATGTGTTACCATAATAAATACCTAAGTGCGTGCTATGAAAGTATATACGTGAGAGCGAGACTCAGAAATTTTAAAAAATTTATTTTATTTTGATATAAAATACTCACGGAGATCGATAAATGCATTACTTAGATTATTTATTGTTTAATATATATACACACGTGTTGTATACTCTATTTTGCAGAAAACATACGTTTCGTGAGTAAACAATTTTTATATCAGTTGCTTATATGCTAGATATATTCATAAATATGTATGGAATATTGATAAATTTTTGTTGTTGCTGTTGACAACTGACTAAAATTGCATTTAAATTGATTTTACATTTTATTTTCTCTTACCGATTTTTTTAAAATTGCAAAACGATTGTTTCTAAAGTATCGATGGGTACAATAAGACCCAGCTGAGGAATACGTTTATAATAAAATGATAAATATGCTATTTAATCAACAAATTTCTATGTTAATCATTATTTGAGTAAATTTTATTTTGTACATTAACAAAAATGACAAAATGACTACTCCTACGGAAAAAGTATATATTCTGAAATATATTCCAGAATATGTTATGAATATATTCCGGATATAGCTCGTTTTGCCCAAGGAGTATATTTCAAAAGTATATAAAAGGTATACATATACCTGAATAAATTCAGTATATATACGATAAACCAGACTATAGACCAGAGAAAAATTTTGAGTAAAACGGGATACAAGTGAGCGCATGCCCATATATTCCGGAATATATAATACTTTTTCCATAGGGGTAGTTTCATCGTAAACAAAAATAAAATAAATCATTTTAAAATACCTACACACAAAAAACAAATTTCTTGTGCCAAGAAAATTTTAAGGAAGACAAAAGTTATTTTGGAGCAAGAAGAAACTTTTTTGGATCAAGAAACTTTGACTTCATTCAAGAAATTTTCAATCTTGTTTAATATTTTCTTGAGCCAAAAAAATTTACACTTCAGTAAAGAATTTTTTTTTTCAATATAGCTTTATTTTACTATCGTCGGATAATTTTGTTCTACTTTAATATAATTAAATAGTTTTCACTATAGTTTAACATTTTAAGTATTTAAAATTAATGAAAGTATTATTTCGAAATGATTATTGATCTCGAGTATCAAATATTTACCAGTAGATGCACGGAAAAAACTACTCTGTAAATTTTACATAAAAGTTTGTAAGACTTACAGAGTTATATCTGTAAGTCGATTTATGTAAAATTTACAGAACTCAATTTGATATTTTTACATGGTGAATTTAATTAAAAATTACACAATACAATATCTAGCAAAAAATTTACTTCATTACTTACAAAAATACAAAATTAAGTTGTGGTAAATTATAAATCATCGAGTCATGTAAGGGAACAAAGCATACGTTAACCGAGATTACATCAATCGCGTGAGTCTTATGCTGCAAAAAGTCTACCTTTACTGATAACAGCTCCAAGTCAATGGAAAATAGTATATCTAGATCAGTTGAATACTATACAGGGCCATCTACGAGTGTCGCCATTTTCCACCTACTGATAGTGAAAGCATCGACAAAGCCATATCTTGATGGATATGATGCTCTAAGTAAACTATAGTCATTATTGATCTTTTTTATTGAGTTCCCGGTTTTTGAAACATAGAAATCTACTGTATTCCTAGAGTCTACATGATGGTGGTCCTGGTTCTGGTTGTTGACCTTCTTTTATTTCTTGTTTGGAGAACTGTATGAGTTTCTGCTTCATCTCATCAATTCTCTTCTTGAAGGATTGTTTAATTTTCTCCAAGATTTAACCTACTTGCAACATATCGTGATTCATCTCATCATTTTCTTGCTAGAGTTCGTTGTTTTAAACTTTGTTGATATTCCTTTAACATATTTTCTAGATTATTAATTTTTTGTTCACGTACCTTTACTGATTGTCCTAGACTACTAACTTTTTTATTGTTTGACAACCCAGTTTTTGATCTTCTTTGTTTAGTTTGAGCTTTTCATTCTTATTTTTTATCAATTGACGCTTCCTATTTTCAAATTATTGAAGTAAATATACTAAGCCCATAAGCCTATTTATTCTCTTACACTTTGAATATGTAATTTTGTTTTTTTCTATAGGAAATTTCAATTTTTTGCTTATATTTTATAAAAAATGTCTTTTATTATAATAAAAATTGATAAACTAACATATTGAAATTTATTTATCAAAATTTTATTAATCTTAAACCCACATTCTTCAATAAAGGTCCTTAAACTTTTCTCTCCGAGTATAGTCACGAATTCTTTTTATTTGTTCGCTCACCCTTTTGATTATTTTATACCCGTAGAGTTCTGATACGTATCATTTACTCGGGTTTTCTTTAAAGCTTTTATGCGGGTTTGATTAATAGCTTGACTGTAGTCTACCGAAGTAAATAACGTATAATTGAGTGTAAAATTAACAGAAAGTAAATTAATAAACTTTGAAATCTTAATCTAATCAGTACCCGGTGAGAAGTATATGGGGAATTTAATTATTACCCGAGTATACCTTAGGTTTACTCAATGAACCTTATTGTGTGAGGATAAAGAAAATTGTAAGTGTGCAGTATGGTTTACCAGGTATTCAAACTTTACTGGAGATCACAATGAGCACTGTAGCTGAATACAGAAGATTCTCTACGGGGAGGCGACGGGGCTGTTTTTGTAGAATTTCCCAACTTCCCTAAATTTTTCCTGACCGCAAGAAACATCCTCCGACCATCTTGAAGTACTATAATATTTATTGCTTTGAGTAAAAATGAAGGTAATAATAGGTTTAAAAAATAATATTTTTTTTTTTTTACCAACATACTAAACTGTGAAAAAAGTTGGTGTGAAAATGAACCTTGAAAAATTCACACGGTTTCGGTGAAAAGATTTAGAAATTATAAATTGAAATGTTATGATACTGAAATAACCAGACATTTGATAATTTCTAGTTTTATTTAAAAAATAAATTAACACTAAAAAAATTTTTTATAAAAATTGCATTTATAGTTTTCCAAAATTTCTGCAGGTGGAATTTTTTTTACAATAAATTTAAATTTATTAAATAAAGTTATAAAATTATCAGAGATCTGCTTAATTTAGTATCATAAAATGTTCAATACTTACACTAGTATAGTCGTTTTTATGTAGTTCACATTTCAGCAGTGTCAATATTGACTTAAAAATTTCACTTAATATCATGAAAAGTAATCTTAAGTGTGTGGGAGTTATTGCCACGGTAGTAATTATTTTCAAGTGGAGTCAACCCCATTTTGCCCTATGTTTGACCATAGAAATTTTTTTTTTTAACTTCCCGCTAAGAAAAATTGAAAATTTTTTTTTTATCTCATTCATCAACTTTTTTTTAATTGTTCGTTTTTTTATGTATTGTTTAAAAAAAATCATCAAAAAAAGTCAAGAAGAAATTTTATCTAAAAGCATTAAAGCCAATATTTTTTCCAACTTTTAAAAGCAAAAAAGCTAGCGAAATCTTTATTTTTTCTTTCACAACATTTTTGATCATAAATGCGTCGTAAAAATAAGCAAAATAAAAAAAAGTTTTAAATGTTAATTTTTCACCTATTTATGACCCAAAATGGGGTTGACCCCACTGGTAAATAATTACCGCATCCCTTATTAAAAATGATCTCACATATTAAATGCTCATAAGAGATAGTATTAAAAAGGATTTGAAGGATTAGAAAGTACACTGATAGAAGGATTTGTTTGTAGTTAAAAAGATTTGTTAATATTTAACAAATCATTTATTAGAAGCCATTTGATAGTCCTTAACAAATATTTCTTAGTATTTAAAATGATTTGTTTGTATTTAATAAATCTGATATTCATTTATTAAATATTACTAAATCTTTTTAAATACTAAGAAATATTTGTTAAGGACTATCAAATGGCTTCTAATAAATGATTTGTTAAATATTAACAAATCTTTTTAACTACAAACAAATCCTTCTATCAGTGCAGATGAGGAGAAAGGGGTCTCACTCTAGGAGAATTTAACATTTGAAACAGTATAAATTTTATTCTTAAAATATATATTTTATCAGTCCAATCAAGTCAATAATTATAGGGTAGAATTACCATTTGTGGCGAGTGTACCTTTTTTGGCCTTTTTATTTTCATATTATTGTATAAATATTTTTATAATCGCAAGGCTTGATAAACTTAATTCGTATAAATGTACTAATTCATAAATTCTATAAAACTTCTAATTGAATAGTTTAATTTTTGACAAATTCATTAAAATATCAAGTGGCCAAAAATGGTCCTAAGATGGCCAAAACTGATACTTCTACCCTAGTTTCATTTTTAGCGTTGCGTTTAAAATTTACCATTTTACTTTGTAAACATTGACGGTGCTTCGATTAGAAATTTATTAACTGTATTTTAAACTTTTTATATCTCATGCGATCATTTTTTAGGTACGAAATTATAAATGTCAAAGTAAAAATTCTTAATTATCATACTTTAATATTCTATATATTCACATAGCGAATATTATTGTTTAAAATAGTATTTTCTTCCATGTAGAGAATAAATTGTAGCATTTAAATGATAAATATTACATAGTGATTATTAAAACCACGATTTTACTGTTTAAAATGGTAATTTTTAGCAGTTGATCATTACTTACTATAAATCGACTATTATTTATTACAGTTTACTTTTTTCCGTGTACATACAAGAATTATTAAAATACTTATATGTGCCACATCACAAACAGTAATACTTACCTATTATACTGCACTAGTTATAACAAAAATAAGAAATAATATTCCAGAAGTGAGCTACAACATAGGAATAATCTTTAAAAACAAACAGTTAGTTCATATAATGTTTCTTCAAATTTAATTTTCATTACTGTAACTAGATGTAATAATTGGACCAAAAATAAACTTTTGTGAAAAAAAAAAAAAAAACAGCGCACAAGACTGATAATCAGGATGACCAGTGTTCGAACCTAGTAGACAACCAGGATTTTTTCATCGGATAATTAGTTCCCGAGAGTTGTCTCAGATTCAAATTCTCATTAGTTTTAATTAAAAATAGAAAAATTTTATAAAATTTTTGGATAAAAAAATTTGTATCATTATACAATTTTGTTAATCCAGTGGTCCAAATCAAAAAAAAAAAATTTCTTGAACCAAAAAAATTGTAAGGAAGACCGAAGTTATTTGGAGAAAGAAGAAATTTTCTTGGCTTAAAAAAATTTAACTTCGTTCAAGAAATTTTCAATCTTTCTTGATTTAAGAAAATTTACGCTTGACCCAAGACTTTCTTTCTTTCTGTGTCTTAATATAATAAAGAGGAAAGATTTGATTATTTGTTTGTTTGTTTGTTTGCATTAAATAGGCTATGAAACTACTGAACCGATTTGAAAAATTCTTTTACTGTTGGGAAACTACACTATCCCTGAGTGACATAGGCTATATTATAATTAATGTTTAAATTTTTGTTAAATACCCGTGCGAAGCTGGGGCGGACTGCTAGTTTATTTATAGGGTTAATCTATTCACGGAAAAAAGAAAACTCGAAAAATTACATTATAAATAGTAATAAGTGTCCCGTCGTATTCAAAACTAGAAAAATTATAGTTCGAAATAACATTTTTCTAAATCAAAACTTTGAATGTTAATTTTCAGAGCTTTCAATGTAAATATTACATCCTACAATGTAATTCTTATAAAATCTGTAATAATTAAAATCTGAAACTGTAATTTTTCCAGTTTTCATCACGCAGCGCCACTTTACATTATATAATGTAATTTTTCTACTTTTCTTTTTTCCGTGTAAAATTATAAATTTTTGAGAATCAATGACTATTTCGCATTTATAAATCTAATGATAACAGATAATTAAATATCTTGTTTCCAAATACTTCTAAGAAAGTTTCATTTAATGTCTCTGCAGAGAAAAAAATTTTGCGTCAAAAAGTTTTGGGTTAAAAATTTTTTGTTGAATATTTAACTCTTTTATGTATAAATTTAATACTTATTATCTTAATTCAACACAGAAACATGTTAAATATTCAACACAAAATTTTTTGATGCAACGACCCAAACAATTTTATCGATTTGTGATGGTAATTTTTACCAGAGACGAATCACTGAAATTATAAATGAGCTTTCAAAAAAAGAACTATTGCAATTTGAAATTAAGGAAATATACATACAGAGATTTAGGATGCACTGTTAAATATTTTTATCTAAGACAATAGAGTAAAACTGACAAATACCATTTGTCAAAAATAATGAGCTGTCAAGTCTTTATCAAGTAGCTCAGTTTTATATTTATATAAAATTGTAGCAAAAAAGCATAAATGAAAAAAGTATTACTTGGGTCGTTCTTCAGATTAATTTTTCTTCGGCAAAGATATTATTTCAGTTTAATCCTTGATATTTATTATATTTAACGATGCGAAAGGAAAGAAATAAATAATAAACATTTAAAAAATGAAACTTATTAAGGCCTGCTGATACTTTTTCGGTCTCATTAGCCCTCCTGTGAAATTGTGCAAGCACAACACAAGGTCACCGTACTCTCCCGAGGACTTTACTCTTCACTTATATTCCCCACCAAAAGCATTAAAGAGTATAATTAGATCAAGTATTCTATAGTTATCTGCACAACGACAGAGAACAGCGGCGGAACATAAAAAATTACAATAATTATTTTATATCGTCGCTGATAATTAAAATACTTAATTATCACTTTTACAGGATAAATTTTTTAAAAACTTTATTTCTTTTGCAATAATTTAATAGTGAGATCATTAAATCCCTCAGCAAACTTTGTAATACAACTCTGTTCGGTGTCTACGCAAGATAAATTGCAAGCAACTGGGCTTAGACTACTGAGAGCTCAAACTCGTTTCTTTTACTTTAATCACCTTTTTTCAGATTTAAAAATTATTTTTTAAATAATCTCGTAATTTCAGTCGACCTACATTTGGCTTGTAATTGATTAAATACTAAATAGCCGAAGGAAAATTGTTCGATTTTCTTTCGGTACAAAAAAAAAATAAAAATAAATTACGGCCATTGCGATTGTAATTTAATTGTACAGTTGGAACGGTAGCACAAGTTTAACCATTTATTTGTTGAAAATAAATTGTTTTTTTTTTTTTTTTAAAAAAAGTAGTTGATGTTTTGTAGTAAATTTAAAAAAATTTTAATTATTTTCATAAAATTTTCATTAAAATATTGATTTACAAATTTTTTCGCTTTGTTCTGAAAACGCTTGCTGTTTTTAATTAAAACTTTTATGAGAAGATTAATTTATTTGTTAAAACAAAATGTAATTTCACCCTCTCGATTGTCATTGCATATTTTTTTTTTTTCTATCAAATACAGGAATTGTTATTTTTTGTTAAATTTTATATTCAAAGGAATGGTGAAGTCATTTGTTGTTTTTTATTTTAAAAAGCAATTACTGTTGATTAATATTCAACAATTCACTTGTTGCGTTGGATTTTTTTAATTTAATACTTTTATTGAATTTCTTGTTTACTTTTGTGGAAAAAAAAACTGACTTTTTTAAATTTTTATTCACCCAAATTTATGATCTTGATTAATATTATAGAATTAAATCATCAAAACGCAATGAAGCTTTCAGAAATATCTTTTTTGATTGATAAATTTATTTATTTTGCCCCGAATTTTTTCAGACAAACCTAACCGCTTAACCAAAAGACGCAAAAAATATAACAAACAGATAACCCGAGAGTGATTTATTACAAATGAAAAGATAGTGGATACCCTGAAATGATAAAGATCCGTATTGTAAATATTTTTATAAACTGCTTACGATAAATTGATATTGAGGTAATTATTTAAGTTCTGAGTTTCACTTTCAGCCATAAAAATCGAGAAATTGAGTAATCGACAAATTTTCTTTTCTACTTTTCGTTCTTCTTCATCATAAATTTATGGACCTTTTATTAAAAATTAACATGAATTTAGAATTAAATTTTTCAGTAGTTTGAAAATGCAATAAATATCTACTTGTCTGGTTAATCATTAATTTTTTTTCAAACATCAATTTGTAGATGAACTTTATTCGATTTTTTTACTTAAAGAGCATAAAAAAATAAACGGATTAGAAAAAGTATTTTATTTTATAGTCGGAAAAATTTATGAATTTTGACATCTAATCACGAATGTATAAGTGAAACGATAAATTTCTAATTTTCTCATTACTCAGTATCAAAAATGAAACAATCAAAATTAACAATGATCGATGTCTCAATCTAAAAATTTTCACACATCTTAGTAATTTCATTCATTTATTCTTTATTTATTTTATAGTGCTTTTGTAAGTTTTAAGCTATTAGCGGTTTAAAATTTTACACAAAAAAAATAACAGCCTCGAAAAACGGACGTTGGACAGTGAGCTTACGTAATTATTATCAAATTAAAATATAAATTCAATAAGACGAACAAAGAAATATAAAAGAAATTTTAAGCTTTTCATTAATTTTTTCAATTTCAAAGTATTAATCTAATTTGTTTTTGAGAATTTTTTTTCAGTTTTCACATATTAACAGTACATTTAATTTAAATTAAATCAATTAATCTCAATATTGCTTTTTAAATTGAATCTCACGAGCAATAATTATCATTTAATTATTTTATGTTTTATCAACCTAAATAAAATTTGTATTGCAATTATTAATTAATCATTATTATTGCAATGAAAGATTATTTATAAAAACTAATAAAAAAATAAATAAAAAAAAACAAGATAATAATAATAATAATAATAATAATAATAATAATAATAATAATATAATTTGTAATCACTAAATTTATAAAATTAGTTTGAATTCATAAATTTCCAAAATGGGTCAGTATCAGAGTACAAACAGAATAAAGCACACTGATCAAAAATAATCTCATGTACATCTCATAGATTTTGGCACGTTGTCTGGGTACTTATAGTTTGTGACACACTGTTTGCACCTACTTCGCTACATACTTATATTCAGCGTTAATATTTTTAATATTTCTAGTTATACGAATAAAAAAAAAAATTAAAGAAGATTATTTCAATGTAATTAAATAAATAAAAAAAATATACTATTCACAAATTAAAAAATTTTAAATTATGAATTATACAAATAAAGCGAAGCTTTTACCTCACTCTAATAATTATAGCTTTGAATATTTTATTTAAATAAATCGATTAAAGAAAAGAAGTGATTAAAATAAAAAAATAGCTGAAAAGTAAAATGAATGCTAGGGAAAAAATAAATATAAATAATTGTTCAATTAAAATGTATGATGAGAAGTAGAAAAATAAGGTATTGGTCAGGCATGCTTCGATACACCGGCTGTTACATATTATGTCTGTTGGCTGATTTACTGCTCTACACATGACGTCAGC
Source organism: Cotesia vestalis (assembly GCA_000956155.1). NCBI lineage: Eukaryota > Metazoa > Arthropoda > Insecta > Hymenoptera > Braconidae > Cotesia > Cotesia vestalis. The sequence continues at coordinate 71,915 of JZSA01003394.1, read as the reverse complement.
CGAGTATAGAGAACTTGCCAGTTGGGAATTTATGAATAACCTACTCTGCACTTCCGAGTTGAGTTTAGTTGACTTTTACATTTTTTTCTAGACGCAATATCACCCAGACATTCAAGTCAATGTCACGAGTTTCCTCCGAGGGCTTTTATTTTTTTCCTTCTCGTTTTCTTTTTTTGAGATAACGAATTAAAAAAAATGCATACATGTACCTGTTTTAAAAAATAACCGATCTCGGGGGAAATATTTACGACTTCTTGAAAATTTCAGCACATAGTTGGGTTATACGGTCTTGGAAATTGCGATTGATTAAAAGAAAATTAGCAATTTTAGTTGTTTAAAATTTTAAAGTTTATTTTTGAGTAAAGAATTTAAAATACGAAAAAATAATTTTACATCTATTTAAGAATAATTTCATTTTTTATAAAAATGTTTTTTAAAATTTTTCCAACTGTGATATCTTAAGAAGCGTTCCCAGCTACTACGAGTTCATGAATTTCACCAAAATAAAGAAAAATTTTAGAAAAAACGCTCTGCTATTCGATAGATTATTTAATCATCCGTTTTCACAGAGCGTTTTTTTTTTTTTTTGATTTGTTTAAGAAACGTTTTCATTTTTCTCTTTATTTGCACTCATTGATACAACCGTATTATCTTTGTTGCACTTGTACGGTAAACGGAAACTTAAAAATCAAATTTCAAGTTGTTAAATAAAAATTTCAAAGAAAATAATATGCTAAGAAATATATTTCTAAATAATCTATATAATGTTATGACGTTTTTTAAATTTTTATTTATTTAGAAGAAATTTGTAAAACTGCAATGCTAAGAGACGTCGTATGAGAAAATTACCGTGTTATCATAGGGATAACAAATCTTATGATATGATAACAAAACGTAGGTTGTAATATGTAAATTATTCGTTATATTAATTGTAACAAAACCCTTTAATTAGTTCAACAAAAAAGTTTAGCTGACTTAACAAATAAATATATATTTTATTTTTGAGTTAAGGGTTTGCGGAGAATCCTCTAGGAAGTTGATAGCAGAGCAGTATTCAGCCTGGTATTTCTCAGCCCTGGTCTTGGTTTGATGAACTTAAATTGTTCATGAATTTCTGGCGAGAGTATTAGGCCATTAATTACTTTATAGAAGAATGTTATATCAGCAGCTTGACTTCGACATAGTAGACTGTCGATTTTGAGATGATTATAGACGTCTTCAGTACTCATACACAGAAAAAAAGAAAGTCTTGAGTCAAGCGTAAATTTTCTTAAATCAAGAAAATCTTAAGGAAGATTGAAAATTTCTTGAATGAAGTTAAAATTTCTTGAACGAAGTTAAATTTTTTTAAGCCAAGAATAGTATATTACACACCCAGGGAAGTAAAATAAGAAATGTCTCAGATCACATGTAATTGTTGTCCGAGGCGAAGCCGAGGTCAATAAACATGTGATCTGAGGCTTTCTTATTTACTTCCCGTGGTGTGTATACTATTTTTCTCCTCGACGGAGGCGGGAAGCGGCATTTTCGTTTAGCGCAGCGGGAGGAAAATTGACGCTTTCCGCCCGGAGGTGAGAAAAATTATTTTCTTGGTTTAATTTAAGAATTTTTCTCTTGATTCAAATTTCTTTTTTTTTCTGTGTAATAATATATTAAAGGGTTCTTCATTGCTCGAATTAGGTTTCTTTACGTAAGTATTGTCTTGAACATATCATTCTACCCCTATAAAAGATTTCTTTTGAGCTATTTATGCCAAAATGTTCTCGAAATAAAAGAAATGCAATCATTAAAACTATATCCGAATAAAAAAATTCATTTATATTGGGAATTGGCAAACTAATATAACTCACTCTTATTTCAAAATGTTTTACCTCAACTTTGAGAATTTGTCAAGCAATGAATAAAACAGAAATCAGATCAAATTGACTTAAACCACACAAAAAAAAAGTTTAATTAAACTAAGAAAATTTTCCGTAAAACTTAAGTTATTGAGAAGCAAGAAGAAATTTTTTTGGCTTAATAAAAGGCTTTGCTTGATGAGCTTAGAGAATTTTAATCTTCCTAGATATTTTTTTTTTTTTTTTTTCAAGAAAATTATTTTTCCAACAAAGATTTTTTTCTATCCGTAAAAGTAAATTTTTTTTTCTAAAATTTTAGCTCCGAAGCCATCAAGAAATAAACTACAATAAAAAAACATTATTTGACTGATGATATCGGTAGACAGTTACTTGAATAGAGAACTACATAAATGATTAAACGAGGTGCAAAACACATTTGACCAAGTCGTATTGACCTTAATGCTCGACCAAATATGTCACCAGAGAATTTAGCTGGCTCATGACGCGAATCATGTTGTTTGACACAGAGAATAATGGCTCGTGGGAATTGTTGTGATGTCGTACATTGTCACCGTGGAAATCGACAATCATGGGTCGCATCGTCAAATGTGTAATTATACTGTAGCAACACAGAATCGATGTACAAAATGTTTCTGCATATACTAAATAATTTTACTCTATATATAGACATAATTATCATTTTGAATTACAGTCTAAATATAATTACCCTTTGTTATCTTTGTGAATTCCACTACACATGCGAAAATAATTATTATGATATATATCTATTATGTATTAAAAAAAATTTTATTTTTAATAATTCTTATTGTTATTTTTTGTTCGCAGTAGTTGAATTAAAATTTGGAACAATGGACTTGGGGAGATAAAATGAAAACAGCGCCCTGTGGAATGGAAACAAAGCAAAATAAAAATAATAAAATAACAGGAAGCGGGAAACAGCGGAGTTTAATCTTAAAAATACGTGAAAGAAAATTTAAAGACTAAGAGTAATTCTTCGTTAGATCTGAAGCCAGAGGAAGCTGTAGTTCAAGCGGCATTGAGGACATGAAGGTTTGGTGATCCCCCGGAGACGCTCTGTGAAAACAAAAGAAAAAGAAAATAAAATAAAGCTGGACACACGACTCCTTGGGGATTGGACGTTGCAGAAAAAATGGTGACGTAAGTGGTATGCAACTGGGTAAAAAACAAGTAGGTACTGTGAAAAGCGGGTTCAGTTTGTAAACAATGGACTGGAGCTCGGTACTGAATATCACTACGGATTCGCCAGAAGCATCGCCGACGGTCAACTACTTCTCTGAGTCCAACACCACAAGTAAAATTCCAAACAAGACTATTGGAAATCTTACCCTCGAGTGCAAAACGGAACTCAGTGACGGGGCGCTCTTCGAATTTATCACTAATGGGATTCTATTGAACCTGGTCGGTGTGTTTGGATTGTTTGGGAACATTATCTCCATGATAATATTGTCGAGACCACAAATGAAATCCTCGATAAATTATCTCCTGATTGGACTCGCCAGATGCGATACCATTCTCATTATCACTGCGGTAAGATCATTCTGCTTAATTTTATTCCGTTACAATAAAATAAGAAAAAAAAATAGTTTTATTTCCAATCTAGAATGGTAATAATTACTATGTTACATTTAACAGCCGGTCCCTACGATTGCAGCTTTATATTTCTCTCCTAGACAAAGAAGAATTTTGAAAAAAACGCTCTGCTACGTAATAGATTTTTTAATTATCTATTTCGTAACAGAGCGTTTTTTTTTTTTAATTCTCATTTGTTTAAAAGAAAAATGTAAAACTGCAATAGCTTTATATTCATGAGTGCAACGAGGATAGTACCGTTTCTTGCAGTGAGTGGGACGCGAGAAAAAGAGGGGATCGGCTGTTAAGAAAAATGATACTGAAATCAGAAGACTTCTCACAATTTTTATAATTTTCATCACAAATTTATTATAAAAAAAAATATTTTTTTCAAATTTGCAAGGCGCGCGGTAGCCTATCGGATCCGGCCCTTGTTTTGCAAAATGCATCGGACCGGGTTCGAGTCCGGCAAACACCAATGAATATTTTCAATATTTAAGTGTATTATTCTGCTGAGCCTAAAAAGATAAAACGAGTTTCAATCCCAAAAGTTTACCCCCCTACCGTAGTCGCTTATGACCTTAGTAGTTTATGCGACTTTAAAAGAAACAAATAAAAAAAAAAAAAAAATTTGCACTTGTAACGTTTTTTAATTTTTTAAGAAAATTGGGGAATTTTATTTTTTTTATTTTTTCCATAACATTTTAGTTAATATAAAAGTCCAAAAAATTGACAGATGTCTGTCAATTTCAGCATCATTTAAGAAAATACTATAAGGATAAAACTGATCTCTATTTAATAAATAAATATAAAAATAATTTTACTGTAGTTGTATGAAGAAATTCAATCAATCAATGAAGAAATTTTGAATTTCGTAAAAATTTTACAAAATAGTAATGTTTATTAAGAAATTAAATTAAATAATTAAATAAATTAAAAAAAGTAAACTAAATTACATAAATTCTTTGAAAATTATTGCAATTATAACTCTATTCAATTAAGTCAGTCATTTTTAAAAGAACATTATAAAAAAATGTTTCTATTGAAATTTTTGATTATTACTTTCAATGTGATTGTTGACTTTTATGTCATCAATATTCTGTGATTATTAATATTTTGTGATTATGTCCTAGCCCATTTATTTACTTAGTTTCTATGTAGCAGAATAGTTAATATCAGACGAATAGTAATAAATCCTTTTCTATCTAATTTAATTTAGTATTTTATTAACAATGAGGCTATATTCATTTTGTAGAATGATGAATATTAATATTTCTTTTTCTCCACAGTAGGTCCATTCATTTTTTTCCATTTTTAACTTTTTTATTCTTGATCTTCCTCTGGCAGCGCAAAAAAATATAACTGAGAATAAATTAAAAAAAAAAAAGTGTAGAAAGATTTTTTCCGCAATTTTGCATTTTTTAACGTTTGATCACGATATCAAAAGCAGCCGACTCCAGTAAATTTTTTATTATTCATAAAAATTTAAAGAAACATAACCTTCGGTATTGGCCAGTCAATAATAAAATAGCTCGATAAATATTATGAAAAGTATTCCCGAATAAAGTAAGACCCAATTTGATTATAAACTTAACCAAGCAGAAAATTTTCCTATCTTGTTTAATAAAATCGATTAAATAGCTTGTAAAATTGGCTTCCGTATTCCGATAAGAAAAGTTATACAATTTAAATAAAAATTTATTCCTCAAAGAAATTATATAGTTCCAAAAGTGCTTTGAATAACAATCACGACACAGTAATTTTAACCCATACTTTCCAGTAAAGAAGAAATGAATTTTTCTGCTCACTAATTTTATTTTAACATTTTAATTACCCGCAATTTATTTGACAATAGACTTTTCGTACTTTCTAGGACAAAATAGTTCCAACTCATACTTAAAGACCGTTTGCATACATAAACTCGTAGTATTGATAAGGATCTTGTTACTGATTTACCCTATATCAAGGAATCCAAGGTGATCCACTGGGCAATGAATTGGATCGTAAGCGTTTATGGCGACTTATATTTGCACGAGATTGTAATCATGTAATATGTAAAGATACGAGATTGCAACGATTAACTTGATTTAAGCAATCCGCAAAATATTACACAAATATAGAGATGCATTAATTGTGAACGTTAACCCAAACCCACACACTTTACGACAACAATATAGGATTTAATTAAATATCGCTGACCTACAACACTAAAATAATTATCTATATAATTAAGAGAATGAGGAAAATTTTGTCTCCAGCGTATTTGTATGACAAAATGAGTTTTTTAAATTAAATTCAGTACCATTGATAGGGTCTTGAACTTAATTTATGCCTTTTCAATGTTTAATATGCTTTTCAGCGATAGTAAATTTGTTATAAGCTTTCGGAGTAGTTTTAAATAGATTAATATTTCGCGATAAATGTCATTTATTTATTTTTTTATACATGCCAGTGTGGTTATATGTCAAAAATTAATTTATATAATTAAGAGACTAAGAAAAATTTTGTAACAGGTACATTTTTATCGTAAATTGGGTTTGATGTTTTTCAGCGATAGTCATTTGTGATTTAAATTATTAAGAGAGTAAAGAAAATTTTGTAACGAGCATATTATGATTTTGAAAAGAATTTTTATAGTTAAATTCGGTATCATCAGAAAGGTCTTAATAAAAATTTTTCGCTTTTTCACGGTTTTATAAATTTTTTCAATGATAATAAATTTTTTATGCTAAGTTTTTGTAGCAGTTCTAAATAGTTGTTGGTTCTATAATATTTTTCATTAAATTAAATTAAAAATTTTTTTAATTTATTTAAAAATTACCCAAACTATGTACAGTGTGATTATAAATATTAAAAAGGCCATTCGGCGGCCGAAATGAACGTAGATTTCATTTATTTAGATTTTTAGATTTTACACAATTAAATTTATTTTCATTACGATTCGAAATTTTTAAAAAGTTCCGTCATGAGGACCAATGCAATAGTTAGATTTCTATGAAATCTACTAAAAAATTTCATTAAATCTGTCTGAGAAAGTAGATAATTTTTGGCCTAGACTGATAATGAGGTACGTAAATTAAAGCTTATTTAATAAGTTTTCAGATGCAATTTACAGAAATTTGATAATATATCGCGTTTAATTTTTATTGTACGGAAATACGTTAAAAGTGAAAATTTTTTCAATTTTTGAATTGCTATTCTATTATTAGTAAACTATTTAATGTGGAAAAATAAATAAGTATGCAAATTGAAGCTTATTAAATAAGCTTTCAGATGCAATTTACAGAAACCAGATATAATATCGCATTTGATTTTTATTGCACGGAAATAGGGTAAAAGTGAAAATTTTTGAAATTTTTAAAATTTTTTAATTGCTGTCATTAATAAAATAATCGACAGATTTGGCTCATCTTAGAACTTAATCCCAGAAATCGTCCTAAGAATGAGTAATAAATCTACTAAAAAATCATTGAGCCAAAGTTTTCTTATTCATTATAAAATTGCTGGCAATTAATTAATCGCCTAAATGTTTTGTGAATAATTATCAGCTATTGTTTAGTTAATAATCAAGATAGTCATTTAAGCCAATTAAAAAAATTTTATTTTTATTTGAAGTCTACAAATCGAAGCGTGTTTTGGCTTATTATTGTTATTTTCAGTATTATGAAAGATAAAATAGCAATGGTAATAATAATAAAAATAATAATAAGAGTAATGTTATTGAGAGATTAAATTAAGTTATCAAGAAGTTTGATGATTCTTAAGAATACCTCGAAGTCCCTAAACTGTGACGCTACCGTCAAAACTATCCTGAAGTACTTCACCTCAAGACAAATAGAACGATAACGAAGCTAAAACCATACATGTCACAAAGTTATACTTTAGTTGAAAACTTAATAAAGAATTGTAAAAATTCCATTGCCGAGTGCATGAAGAGAAAAATTCTTTAAATAAATTTTTAAAAATGTAAATTCACATCAAAAGATAAGAACATAATAACACAAATTTTACATCTAAAAACACGACGGATTCTTCTTGAATCTCAGAATCGAGGTATTTTATTTTTTTCAGGGCTTTTGAATAGAAAAGACATCAAAAGAATTATATTTTTTTACATATAAAAAAATATTTTCCATCTTCCCTTCACATCTGATCAGGAAAAAATCCTCTGATTTATTTTTCTTACGTTATAAAATCTATAAAAAAAAATCTTTTTTTTCACTGTTTTTTTATCCTCTTGATAATAATAATGTTCAGCAGTTTTGCTTTTATAAAGAAATGTTCGCAAAATTCGCCGGCTATTGTCCTATGAATTATTAAATCTATATATGAATTCTGAATGGAATATTTTTTTTATGGAAATTAGAACGCATTTTACTCTACAAAATCTTAAATAAACTAGTGAATATTTAATTAAAACGCTTTGTTTCTTCTTAGTAATTATTCAGTTGTATTTTTAGATTAGGCTTTAAAACAAATAAAAGCTATTTATAAAAGCCGACTAATTAATTTAAATTTAATGTTTTAGGTATTGATCCACGGATTACCAGCTATTTACTCATACACAGGATTACTTTTCGACTACAAATTCAAGACTTATCCACACATCGTCAGATACCTATACCCGCTTTCCTGTATGGCTCAGATGGTTACCGTTTATTTGACGCTGACGGTGACAATAGAGCGTTACGTAGCAGTCTGTCATCCACTTAAAGCTCGCTCTTTTTGCACCTACGGGCGAGCTAGACTTGCGGTACTTTGCATCGTCATTGTCTCCACTCTTTACAATTTGCCCAAGTAAGTGACGTCTCTCAGTTAAGAAAAAAATATCCAACTCACTGCTTGGAAAAATAAAAAAAAATTACATAAATAAAATTTTAGATTTTGGGAAGTTAATCTAGAGGAAGAAATTCACTGGAGATACAACGTTACGATATACTGCGTCGGGCCAGCAATTTTGAGATCCAATGATTTATATATATCGATATACGTTAACTGGATGTACTTCTTTTTTTATTACGCCTTTCCTTTTGTGTTGCTGGTTGTTTTCAACGTCGCTATTTACCGAAGAGTGAGTAATTTGAATTTAATTATAACTCAAAATTTCCATTCAATTATTTTTATTAAATCTCCTTCTATTTTATTTTCAATTCTATTTTAGTTTTAAATATAAATGAAATAATTCCAAGGAAAAATATAATACAGGCGGTGCCAAGTTTTTTGGCTTTAGCCCCAAATCCCAGACACTTTTTTCCTTATATTATTCGACCCGTATATGCATCGGATTTTAGGTGAATATTGATATCAAATCGAATATAATGTTGCCATAAAAAAAAAGTCACTGAAAAAAATTAAAATTGAAAAAGTAAAAATTCAGAGAAAATAAAATTGCTCTTTTTCACACTCAGTAACCCAGTTCTGGTCTCTATTGCTTATTGCCGCAGTCGTTAAAATCTATGTGACGCATATCCTGCCGTTGACAATACATCATTTTTATTTATTGTGTTTAAATATCGCATGTTAAGTGCTAAAAAAGTATATAAATATTATTTTAATTCGTGTGATATTATTTCAGTAGAAAAAGATTTGATTTAATAAAAAAATTTTTATGACAATCATTGTTCAAGTACATTTCTTTTAAATGAACTATTTTATAAAAAATAATAAAATTAAAAATTTTTTTAAATCATAACAATTAAGATGTTTTCACTGAAGTCGGATAAATTTAGGAGAATTAAAAAGTTTGTTGATTCCCGAAAAAAAATTTTTATTATACGCCCTTATGGCATCCGAGGTGGGTCCTGGGAGCCATAAATGCGTATAAATTTTTTTTTGCATTTCTGCACATTTCGGACAAAAATACGCCGATTCCCGAAAAAAAATTTTTTATACGCTCTTATGGCTTTTCACTAAAACTTTTTGCCGGTATACGTCCTTATGGCATCTGGAACGCGATATGTAAATGGGTGATTTTTTTTTTTAATAGTAAAATTGACCATTTTTAGGTAATATTTCGCAGAAAATGTCCTTAAATAATTATTGACATTAAAAATTATAAACAATTTCCTTTTTATTACAAATATCTCTTAACTAGCTAGCTAGCTCTTATTATCCGCGGGTATCTTACTTTTTGTTTAAAAAAAAAATTTCAAACTATTCTACTGTGATAAGACGAAAAAAAAAGTATTATGCCGTTTTGGCATTACAAATGCGATATCATTAACTATTATTTAACGTCTCTGGTTTTAATGTCACGTTACTGAGTGGTAAAAAGAGCGGTAAATATTCCAACAAGTTGATGGAGAGAGACGAGAAAAAAGGCACTTAATAGCTAAAAAGAATATCTAGGGGTTAGTAAAAGAAATAGATATATAAAGTTACGAAAAAGGATTTGTTCTTCTTATAGCCGGTTGGTCTTATTTTAGTAAGAATGATGCTTAGTAAGAAAGAACGATATTTTTCCTGATAAGACATCGTTTCGGGAAATAGTGTGTGCTCCACAAACATTTCCAATTTCGCAAGTGTGGTTTTCTTTTCGTCTACCACTCACGAGTATATCTACAGGTGAATCACCTCGACATCCTTGCTATTTCCAATTCCTTTTACTACCTCGACCTCACGTCGATTTATTTACGCCTGTCAACTGAACAACCGAGCTGCTTTCCGAGACTTTACCAGTACGTGATACAAACTACGGGTGTCTTGTGTCTCTTGTCTTTGTCCTCTGTATTATTCTCGATACACAGTTATTTTCGAAAATATTTACCCAAGTTTAAATTTATTTATCGCTCTTTACTCAACTAATTCTATTGTAAATTATTCAAAATTTCTACACCAATTATAAAATAATTAACAATTGAAATTAAAAGGGTCTTAAATTATTGAAACAAATCTTTAATATAAAAGCATCTCCAGTGTAAGAAACAAAATAATACCTCAAACTCTTAGTGCTTCGCTTTGATCGTCTTAAATTTGTCCTTGTAAAACTTCAAGAAAACAAATGCTTAATACTGAGAGTTATCGAGATGATTTAATATCACAAGTTGTTATCGCATACCCGGGAAATATTATACTCCGTTCCTGACGCTTTTTAATTGCTTCGTTACCGTTTGTACAGCAGAAATACTCGAGGAATATTATTTAAAATATCTTCGTGTAATTCGTGTAATTCTTCATTAAAATCGATGTTAATTACTTTCATGACAGTTGAATAATTTTCTAGTAATTAATCTTTCAATTTTTAATCTCGCATGTATAGTCAGCCGACGCCCGCAGACAATCAAAGAGCCGAAGCATCCCGACCTAGTGTAACCAATTGTGTTATTAACATGTGGCTAGTTGACTGTCTTCTGGCTACTGGATTTATTGATTTAATTAATGCGGGTCAAATGGCTCTTGAGGATTTTTTTTCAGCAATATTTAAATCCAAATTGCTCAATTGTAATGGATTTGCAAGGATATTTTTATATTTATTTTTATTTTTATTTTTATTTGTATAGTCACATCTACACCTTTATTTGTATTTACATTTAAGGTGGGTGAGAATGTATAACACGGAAGAGATTTAAACTGTCATAAGAAAGACAAGGCCGGGCCTTGAAGCCGTCAAGTGACTCAACGGTCCAGAATATTGCTGTCAACATTTATACTCTTATTGTTTATGCTAATCTCGAGTATTGTTACCCAAGATTTTGCATTCTTATTAACATAACTCGCGTAATATTTAATCAATATCATTCAACGGCCTTACCACCAGGGCAATGATTTATCTTCTTACTATTGTATTTATATTTTTATTTATTTATTTGTCCATTTACAGAAACAGCGTGAACGTGAATTTATAATCGAGATTATTATTATCTAAGCTTTTTCCCATGGATTATATTTTTTACGGAAGCTAATTATGCGGACTGATGCTCGTGAGTTAAGAATTTAATGGTTAGACTGCGGTGACAATAATTGTGCCCAGCAATCTGAGGCAACAAAGAAATACCAGAACCTTGAAAAAACCAGCTAAATACTCCTATTAGTGTTTTTTTTTTTTCTCTACTTTTTTTTCCCACATTCTTCAAATCACTTTGAACAATTTTTTTTTATCTTTTGCTATTTTTTTATTTTTTATTTTACCCGTAAATCATTTTGAAATTATGAAAGGCGTCAAGTTAAAAAAAGGTTTCAGAAAAACAAACTAACAAGAGTAAAAGTTTAAACACTGCTGGAGGGAAGGTCAAAGTAACGGGTATTTCCGCCAATTGATATTTTGACTCATCGATCAGAAAAGAAACCGGAGGTTCAAATGAGTAGGACCTATAATATAAAAAGAAGACGGAAATAAAAATTTCCACGCATGGGATTTTTTCATTTATTTCATCACGTTGGCCAGCGGTCGAACAAGTGTTTAAATAAATAACGCCATTCAGCATCCGCCAAGATGGAAAGAAGATATCATATGATCCATGATTTTAATAACAATGTTGTAAATAATTATTATCCCTCAAGTTTATGAGAAAAGTAAATCGGCTGCTCAATTTTAAAACACAGTAACTGCAACATTGCAAAAGTAGCTGCTATTTCTAAACTATTTGATGGATTTAGCTCATTTTTTAAATCTTGCAAGCTAATTGTCTACAGAATAAGTCTACCGAGTTTCATGAAGATTCATTAAAAATTGTGGGAGCTATCGTGTCCACAAGCCGCGCGTTATATTACATAAATAGATATTTAAACTTCTATATACGTACATATAATCGTGGTCATTTATTTAAGTATGTTTTTAATGTTACTGTTTGTAAACTAGAACGCTTATTAACTCTAAATTTGGAAATTAGTTGATAATGTCATTTATAAAATTAGTCGTAAATAAAAAATTATATTAATGAAATTAACGAAATGGAAATTTCATTAAATATAAATGCATTTATTTATAAAATATATAGCGAAAAAAAAATCTGTGGCTACGTGAATTTAGCCAATTCTTAATTGTTTCTAAATTTCTCGTAATTCTTTAACGAATTGACGGATCAAAAAACTATTTAAGGCATCTAAAAAGACTTCCATAAATTTAGTTTTTCTGAAAATTAAAGCAGATTAGACCCACCTATTAAAAAGTTATAAGAAATTTAAAAACGGCTAATTTTATAAGTTTCTGCAAAAAAAAAAATTTGTTTTTTGCTATTTTTTAAATGACTGAATTTATATTTGGTGAAATTTAAATTTCGCTAATTTCATTAATATCATTTTTTATTTGCGACTAATTTTATAAATGACATTATCAACTGATTTCCAAATTTAGAGTTAATAAACAATATATTTTACAAGCGGCTATTTTCCAGTAATATTAAAAACATACTTAAATTAATGACCACAATTGTAGATAAAATAAAACCATATTGATTAATTTTATCGAGTATAAAAATAAAGTTATCTGATTTTTTTCCGCAGGTAAGAAAAGCAAACCGAGATCTTCAACAGCTCTCCAGACACCAAAGACGAGAGATAAATCTAGCGACAATGCTGTTGTGCGTGGTTATCGTATTTATCGTTTGTAATGTACTTCCTTTGGTGTCAAATGTCTTCGAGATGTTTCAAGTGCCACCAGTGTGGTTGGTTCAAGCTGGTAATCTTCTTGTGACGATCAACAGCAGCATAAATTTTATTGTCTACGTAATATTTGGCAGAAATTTCAAAAGACTTTTTATCAGGCTTTTTTGTAGCTCAAGATTCTTCAGAGCCGGCCGAGATAGTCCGGAGTTTCAGACTAATGACGAGTCTGTGGTGACTAATATGACAAATATCGAGCTGAAAAATTCAATCAGAAGGAATCATCTTCAAAGGTCAAACACTACTGTCGTCAGAGCCAATAATTTACACACAAATGGCAGCAGTAGAAGGCAGAGCGTTAAAATTCTTACAACGCGAGCTTCTAATCCTGGTCCGTGTGTATATTATCCAGCACCTGCGAGCTCCAGTCCAGTTGCTAATCAACATCAAGGATCGAGAAGCAATGTACAGAATGGTTGGAGTCCGAAGAACAATTCTGAACACGCTCTTAATTGAAAATGTTTGCTTAAAATTTTAAATAAAATATAAATAGCTAAGAAGAAATTTAGTAATGATGATAATATAATAATTTAATTAAATTCTATAAGTTTTCACGAGACAATTGTGACCGAAGACTGCAAAGGTTTATATTATTGGATTATTGTTGTGGTTGGCTAAAATTAATTTCCGAGACCGAGGTGGAGACCAATTTGTTGTAGCGCGACAAGACACTTGAATGAAGAAAAAAAAAAAACATTTAACAAAGTTTTCTCGATATCCGCCTTGGGGTTTCTTAAATGTTGAAAAAATAAAAGAACTTGAAAGTTATAGAAAAAAATGAGAAGAAAGAAAAACAAAAATGTAAGAAAGAAGAAAAGTCGAATATTCTACAGATGTCACGTACTTTCGAGTTAAAATACTCACAAGCGAATCCGATTTGATACCACGCGGAAGTGAAGAAATATGTTTTAACGAAACTCTGCCAACCCCGGATATTATTTAAAATTTTTTTTTTTATTTTAATATCCACTTTAAAATGATATTCATGTATGTCAGAGACTAAACTGTATATATAGTTTGAGGAGTATAAATCTAGCTAGAATTTATTTAAATTCAGAGGTAAATTGTTATAAAGAAAAATTAATTATATTTTTGAGAAAGGAAATAAAAATATTGACCAATTACTTTCTCGATATACGACTGATAAATTCGATGAATGAATAAATAAATCTAAATAATTATTGTATTGTATTGTATAAGAATGTATATATGTCTTATTTATTTATACTTTTTTGATTAATTTGCTACTGATGATTAATGGAAATTAGTTAACTGAACGTCGAAAGTAATTGAGTAGTTGAATTTTAAATATTTAATGTTAATCAATTATTAATACTTTATTATGAACTATTTTTAATTAAATATAACAATCATAATTGCAAATATTATCAGTGCGTAAAAATAATGTAACGATTGAGAAACATCGATGATAATTATTGTATTTAATTCGATGCCAACTAAGTACCTCAAAGTTTTGATGTGATAATAGAACGTTGATTGATTAATAAACAATATACTGATTCAAATACTCATTAAAAAAATGTAAAAGTATAAAATACTCTATTATTTAAAAATCATTATTTAAAAATATGTAAAGTATTGAATGAATAAATCCTAATATAATAATTAATAAAAATTACAATAAATTTAAATTTCAATAATTAAAAATATGCAAGTATTATATGTATAAATATGAATTAAAAATGACAAGAATAATAATAATAATATAAAAATGTTTTCTTGTAAAATTGCTCAGTCATACTAATGAAAAAACTTTATCAGAATCTTTAACATTTCAATTGACTCGACAAAATAGTAAAACAACTCCTGTTAATACTTATAAGCATTTAATAATAAGATAATAATAATAATAATAATAATAATAATTATAATAATTATAACCCTTATTAGAAAAATGTATTTAACACGATTTGATCGTTTAAAAATATTTTTTCTAGTGAGGGAATAAAATATGTAAAAGGGAAAAAAAGACGCTCTCGTGACTGTACGATAATAAAACCGTTTCTAGTCATGAAATTTTTATCATACTCCTGTGTAGACTTGTCTATGCTAAAAATAATATAAAAACATATATTTAAATAATGTAATAAATAAATATTGCTGTTAATATAAAATCACAATAGCTTGCTTATAAATTTAAATTACAGTCATGGGCAGTCACCAGATGAGGCTCAAACAAAAATATTATTTTTAAATGCTTTTCAAATATTTAATAATAGTTATCATTTTTATTGTATCTATATTATTATTTATTTTATTCTTTTTTTATAATGTAATTTATCCTTGCTTCAGAATATAATTATATTGTAAATAAATTATAACCAAATATAAATGACTCTTTATGATTATGCGAGTATTTATTAATTTAACATAAATACATGAAACTGAAGTTACCAGACGTCTAAAAATTTTTGATTTTATTATTAATTAAATTACAACTAAAAAGATATTAAAAAAAATTGCACTTATATTTTTTCAAGTTTTTTACATGTTACAATTTTTTTTTAATTTTTTAAGTGAAATTTTTTCAAAAACAAATTTATAAAAATTTTGAAATGTCGGCTAACTTAATTTTCATATAAATACATAAATTTTTTTATCATCATTTTAAAATAATAATATTTATTAAATATTTAAATTATTCAAAACCAAAAATAATTACAAATAAATCTCTCACACATCCATACTCCTAATTTAATGGCATTAAAGTTGGCTGTCACTTGACAAATTTTTAATTTTATTCAACAATTAAATTAATTTTAAAAAAATTATTTTTAAAAAATTGCATTTTTATTTTTTTTTAAATTTCTAAATATCAATTTTTTTTCTTTTTTTTTTGCCTTAATTTATTTGTTAATAAAAGTTCTAAAAATTATTAAATATTTGCTAAATTAATTTTCATCTAATTTAAAACAAGTCGGATTATTATGCAGGATTGTCAAAGGACCAACAGGTAATTACAGCTTCAATTAAGTTATTCCTAAATTTTTATTGAACAATTTAAAGAGGTGTAATTTTGTTTTTTTTAACAGAAAAAGTCATGGTAGACCAAAAATAAGAATAAATTGTTGTTACATAAGTCTACATTTTACATGACAGATCATCTAGGCAGTTGGTTCTGATGTCTTCTTCTTTGGTTTCAGAAGATTGTAAGCAATTACTAATCCCAGGACACTAAGTGTTAACTTAGAAGTCTTTATTAATTAAATTACAACTAAAAAGATATTAAAAAAAATTGCACTTATATTTTTTCAAGTTTTTTACATGTTACAATTTTTTTTTAATTTTTTAAGTGAAATTTTTTCAAAAACAAATTTATAAAAATTTTGAAATGTCGGCTAACTTAATTTTCATATAAATACATAAATTTTTTTATCATCATTTTAAAATAATAATATTTATTAAATATTTAAATTATTCAAAACCAAAAATAATTACAAATAAATCTCTCACACATCCATACTCCTAATTTAATGGCATTAAAGTTGGCTGTCACTTGACAAATTTTTAATTTTATTCAACAATTAAATTAATTTTAAAAAAATTATTTTTAAAAAATTGCATTTTTATTTTTTTTTAAATTTCTAAATATCAATTTTTTTTCTTTTTTTTTTGCCTTAATTTATTTGTTAATAAAAGTTCTAAAAATTATTAAATATTTGCTAAATTAATTTTCATCTAATTTAAAACAAGTCGGATTATTATGCAGGATTGTCAAAGGACCAACAGGTAATTACAGCTTCAATTAAGTTATTCCTAAATTTTTATTGAACAATTTAAAGAGGTGTAATTTTGTTTTTTTTAACAGAAAAAGTCATGGTAGACCAAAAATAAGAATAAATTGTTGTTACATAAGTCTACATTTTACATGACAGATCATCTAGGCAGTTGGTTCTGATGTCTTCTTCTTTGGTTTCAGAAGATTGTAAGCAATTACTAATCCCAGGACACTAAGTGTTAACTTAGAAGTCTGTAACATGATAAATTTTTATAAATAATTGCAATATAATTTTTTTTTATGCGACATATTATTACATGATACATATATTAGGTTAGATATACGATTTTGGGTTTACTTACATTAGCTCTGCCGGAATTAGTTGTACTGTTTAAGTATTTCTGGATACCAGTATATTTCTGACCTTCTTCACCCATTTTGGATAATTTTTTCTTTCAATAATTTATTGCAATTTAATAATTTTGTTCAGTTATATACCGACTAGTCTCACATTCACGAATTACCCGATTGTACAACCATGTACATGCCTACAACTTTACTAATCGATTCTACTTCTCAAGTAATGCAGAGGTCACTAGCTCCTAAATAATTTTTTGAGCGGTAAGCTTTTAATTTTTATGAAAAAAAAAAATTTTTTTTTTTATAAATTATTAAATAATTAATTAAGAAAACAAATGAATTCACTAGATTATATTTTTATTGATAAAAAAAAAAATACAAAAAAAAATTATTTCGTTCCTTATAAATACACTATCAAGTGAATGAGTGAGTCAAAAATTTACTATACAAAATCCGTTCTTAAATATATTATATAAAAGTAATTAATAATAGATATTATTAAACTATTGTTAATAATCATGATACTGGAAACTTTAAATTGCTTCTATAGTTTTAGAAAAATAATTATTTGATCAACAATTAATTACTTTTCATTGGAAAAAATTTACTTTGCTATCAAATTCGGCTTAAAAACTAGTTTTTAATTGTATAGTTAAATTTTTTTTAAATAGATAATATAAAAAAAACCTAATAAATGATTTGAATATTATTAATAATTATAATGCTAAAGATTAACACTAATTAAGATTATAACCATGGCGACATGGTTTTATTACAAATAATTATTTGCTCAACAAATGATTGCATTCTTAAATAATGATGACACAATTTTTTTTAATCAAATTTGTTCCTACTAAATTAACAGTTCTTTAAAAATTAAAAATTAAAAATTAATGTATTAGTAACAAATATACTAAATTATTGATATGTAAAGGCTGCAAAAGTAAAACGTAAAAAAAAATTAATAATAATATTATTATTATAGAGATACTCACTAATATTATGCTCATTACTTGTTAACTAAGCGAAGTCTGTTTACTCATTAATAAATAGTTCATTACTAGATATTAATTTGAGTAAATCAAGCATATTAATAGACAACTGAACGTCGTAATTTCGATTTTTAATTCTTTCAATTTCTTCTCGAGTGACAACACTGAGTTTTTGCGATAACTTGAGCACATGAGTCATAGGAATCAAATCCAAAATTTCTAAATCGTCATCTTCTCTAAATTTTTCATAAGATTTTCTGTACTGTTCAAATATCTGAGGATATTCTTCAAAAGTTATTTTCTTAACTGGTATATTAGCGGATTTTAATTCAATCATAGTTAAAATAAATTTGTTATCATCATAAACAGTAAAAGCTAATCTGTACTGATCAATCAGTATCCATCCACTGTTTTCAAAATTATAAATATTAACGTCGCTACTCGTAAGACTCACAGTTTTGAAAGGTATTGGGTTAGAGTATTTTTTAATAGTAGTCGATGAAGAGCAATTAATTGGATTATTTTTAATAGAATTGTACGATTTATCGGTGCTTTTAGATAATTGATCATTGTACGAATACGATGAATCTTTTTCAATGCTTTCGGCCGTTGTTGCATCTATCGGGTCGCATACTGAGTAGCTACTCTTTGAGTCCCAGGAATCTTCTTCGTAATTTTCATTACGATGTCTGTTAATACCTACTGGATTTATAAGCACGTTATTATAAACAGGTATTGAATGATTCGCCGGGTCAATAGGATCAGATTTTTTTGCTCCCGTATCAGTTGGTTCTTCTAACTCATCTGTAGTTTTTTCTGGAATATCATACAGCATTGGAGATGCACCGACGACTTTAAAAGTTAGATTAGTTTTGGGAGGCGTAGATTTGATAATTTCTTTTTTAGGTCTTGGTGGTAAAGGCGGTGGAATTTTTATTCCTTGCGTTCTAGAAGACATTATATCCTGTTTGAAAGGATTTGTTTCAACAAAATCACAGGCAGATGAACTTGAAACTTCTTTTAATAATTTTTGTTGATGTAATTTTTGGAAAACCGATTTACCAACGTGGGTAATTAATTTTTCTAATCCAACAGGAAGTGTTCTTACTTGATGAGGAGTATTAGTAGTATCAACTGTAATATTAGCTACATTTGATGCGTTATCAATTGGAAGACTTTTAAAAGATTCCTCGAATATATCAGGGTCAGTTTTCTCGTTGGTCAACGTAGCTTCACTGTCGGCGATAGATTGAATTTCTGATAATGACTGATCTTTAATACACCGGAACAGATCAACTAACTCGGGTGCTGGATTTCCATTGACTGAGTGATTAGGAGTACATGTAACAGTAGGCGTTTCGCTCTGACTAATCGAACTAATAGTCTGGTAAAATAAATTCGCGTACAATTCATAGAAAGTGCTTTTTATCATTTCAAGCCCCTTTGATTCCATATCAGCAACCATCATAGATTTGTATAAGCTTACTGCTGACTGGGTGTATTGATCTAAAACTTGGATTATCTTTTCTTTAACATTTTCCTGAATTTGTGTGGAAGGAACATTGGGTGTAAGCACTGAGTTAGGAGTAGTACTTAAATTTTGAATTGACGCCGAGGCAGATGACATTTCAGCAGACGGTGTAGAAGAAATTTTGGGTGTACTCGGCTGTAGTAATTCTAAAACGTTTGTAGTATTATTTTCTCCGTAATCTTCGACGTACAAACTCATGTCATTTGGATCAACGATGAGATTCTGAAAAAGCAGGGAAATTAATAAAATAGTAACACAAAAAAAAAGTAAAGTGAAGATGACATTTATTAATCATACACGTTTAATTTATAAATTAAAAATTGAACAATTAATTAACATACTACGATTTCAAAACAATAAAAATACATTTATTTATTGAACTAGTAATTGTTGCTTTTACGATAATAATTTAATTAAAAGTGTATTGATAATATGCCATTCACATTTTTTTTTTCACAAATTTTATAAAAACAAAAATAAATTTTTTTTTTAATTAATATAAAAAAAATTAAGAATATCAAATGTTATGATGAGAAATTAGTTGAATATTAAAAAGAAAAAAAATTGATTGTAATTAATCGTAATACATTAAATGGCACATTGTCTCAGTTCTTAACTGATTCTCGCTTAACTCTCAAGAATTATTAAATTTTAAGAAAAAAAAATAATTAAGTAATCATTGAAATACAAATATAATTGTTAACACACTATATTATTGTAAGGTAAAGAAAACGGTAGTCTTTTGTATAAAAATAAACAAATTAAAAAAATCAAATACATTTAGAATAATTAATCAATTATTCATCGCTATCTAAAAAATCATCAGCATTGAAACTCAAATTGCAACTTTTTAAAACTTTTGGAGATTCAAGAAGCCCTGACTTTTTAACTTCGTTTAATATTGAACACTTTAACTTAAGACTCGGTGTTCTAATTATTTTTTCACGGTCAGAATTTAGAAAATCGCTGTCAGCTGAATCAAATTCTTTTGTAGGTGTCTCGTTATTTTTTTCAAACTTCTTTCGAGACTCAGATTGATTAGAAATTTTAATCAAATTCTTTTTATTGTCAAAAAATTTTGGATCCTTTCTTGGAGACTCAGAATCTGTTTCTACATGAGAAGAAGGCGATACATAGTTATCACGAGCACTAGACATGTCTAAACTGCTCTCAGACATTGAACTTGAAGCTTTTTCTTCATTGCAATTTATTTCTTCAATTTTTATTTTCTCATCTTCAGAAGTAGCATCAGTGTCTGTTCCTGCTGATGAGTTTGTGATACTCTTCTGATTGGGAAGTGAAACACCGAAGAAATTTGCAAGAAAATCTAATGGCAAATGATAATCAAATTCGCTGTTATCGGATTCAGGATCGAGTTCATTATATACCCCCATTGATTTAGGCGGTTGTTTTGCCACACTAATCTCAAGTTTATTTTCAACTGGTGCATTCACATCATTATTATCATTATTTTTTTCATTTAAGCTAAGATCATTGCTGTCTTTTGTACTTTCTTCAGAATCTAATTTCTCAATCAGCATTTCACAAATTTTTTTATCATTAGCTTCTTTTTCTTCTTCTTCAGAATTCACTGTTTTTGTGAGCTTTTCATTAACTTCCGAGTTCTTATTGTTAACTTCTTTGGAGTCGTTACTGCTATCAGTTGAAGCAACTTCCTTTTTTGTACTCGCTCTTCCACAATACGAATCATCTGAATCAAGACTTCCATCATCGATACTTGAAGAATCTCTATGTTGTAGATTTAATTTTTTACATAAGCTAATTCTTGCAGATGCGTAATAAATTGAGTTGACTTTCTTCTTTGGAGATGGTAATTCTTCAATCAATACTTTTTCCTTAGGGGATGGTAACTCTTCAATCAATACTTTTTCCTTTTGCTGAGGTTGAAGTTCAGTAGTTTCATTGACCTTTCCAGAATCTTCTTCTTTCTTTTCATCACTTGAAATTTCATTTTCACTGCTCTTTTTGATACTGTTCAAGTGACGGGTTTTTAATAATTTGTAGATTGTCGGAACTTGTTTAGAAGAATCAGACGATCGACAATCACTGTCGCTTTTCTGATCAACATTGTTAGATCGGAGAGCTGATCTATCAGGAGATGAATTCCAGCCGCTTCGTTGACTACCTGAAGATATGCTATCAGAACTGAAGCCTGGTCCTCCATCTATCAATCTTCGTACATTAACTGGAACGACCACCTTCACTCGACCAGATTTTTTATTGATAGTGTTGAGTGTTTGTCGTACCATCGGTGTAATTGTGCCAGTGTGTTGAATTTCATCTCCGCTATCCCATGATAAAATAGAATTTCCTTTTGAAATTTTTGGAGCAACACAAGATTGATAAAAGTTTTCAAAGTATCGATGAGCCTCGTCATTCAAATATGACTTACCTACAGGTTGATTACTACCAACCATTGGTTTCGCTGAAGATGAAAGTTTTCCTACTGATGTTGATTTTGATACATTCCCGTCATTCGTACCCTGTACTTGTCTTCTTACTGCGTTCCAATCTAAAAATTCTTCTCGTCCATGACCCCCCAAGGGACTACTGAATGTTCCCGACTCTGGAATTTTATCATCATCATCTTCATCGTCAAAAGCAGCTAATAGTTTTGAAACTCCTGGTTGAGAAAGTACTGGCGCTTTTTTTCCACTTGAAGTTTCATCGGAACTTGATTGTGACTGAAGAGTTTCTCGTTCATTTTTCTTCAACAATTGCTTAATATTATTCCAATCAATTGGTTCTGCTCGTCCGTGCCCTCCTAAAGGACTACTAAAAGTTCCGCAGTCAGGAATGTCAGCTTTGTCATCAGCGGCGATCATATTTGATACATCTTCACATTTAACTAGATTATGATCTTCAATTGGTGCTTTTGATAATGATGAATGATTAGATAACCCAGAAACACAATCAGGTTCAGATGTTTTAGAAACATGATGCTGTTCAAGTGTTTCAGAAGCATGTTGAGCTGGTTATGTCTTAAAAATATCTTCAAGTTTAATTGGCTGCGTACTTTTTTTTGGAACAGTTTTTGGTTCATTATGAATAGGTTCAAGTTTAGATGCTTCAAATTTAGCTCCAATTGATTCAGCAGAACTCGCACCATCTGAGTTTTTATTTAATTCCTTATTCAATTCAAACCATAACTGTACTTTGTCTAAAGACGATCCTAAGGATAATAAATTTACTTTTGGGGGTGGTAAATAATTTAAAACTACTGGAGATGGCGGTGATTCTACTTGCTTGGACTTGAGTTCAGATTTAGCCATTTCACGTAGCATTGAAGGCGATATAGTTTTACCGAGACACTCACTAGATGTTTGAGCGTTTTCTTTAATGTGAATACGATACTTATTATTATCAGAGGACATAAATTTAACTGATTTATGATGATTCATTCGAGCTAAGCGAGAATTGCCTACAGACGCGTTTAAATATTTTTTCTTCCATTCGGCAGAAGATTGTAAAGCGTGTTTGAAAAAAAAGTTTCTTGTGGTAATACGAACCGTGTTAGATTTCGCAGCAAGCTTGTGTCGTAATAAGAAGTCAGCAATATGAAGATCTTCTGGGTCTGAAGTATCAGTCAAACCAATCAGCATGGAATTGTTCTAAAATTTTAACGAAAATATTTATAAAGGATTGACAATAGTTTGAATAATAATAATAATAAAAAAAAATAATAATAATAATAATAATAACTAGCAACCTTGCAGTCACTATGTGACTGCCGTGACTTGTGAACTATAAATAACTAAAATTTTGGTTTATTAAATAATGACTTTTGTTAAATTGTACTGTACTTTTTTAAATATTGACGTTTTCAAATATATAAGCTCATTTCGAAGTTACACTCATCAAGAGCTTTTACTTGAGTATCCACATGCATTTTGATATATTTTTCATATATACATATATATAATATATATAAATAAATGAAAAATTGATGTGGGTACTCAAATGAAAGGTCTTAATGAGTGTACCATCGGGATGAGCTTATATCTTTAAAAATGTCAATAGTTCACAAGATACAAGGTCATTTCTTACATAAAATAATTAATTTTATATCTAATAATAATAATAATAATAATAATAATAATAATAATAATAATAATAATAATTGCTTAACTTACATCAACATCAACTTTTTGTACCATCGCCCACATTTCACATTTGAACGCCATTTTAATAAATACATCACGTGCTTCAACAGGCCAACCATTACCTTCACCGTTATGTTCCTTTGGTTGAATCCCAGCTAAACCACATGGAATAGCTTGAGCAGGCAAAATTCCAAACGATCGCTTCAAAAAAAACAGTTCATCTGAACGATATGATTTCATAGTTCCGAAATCATAGAAATGGATCTGTTGAAAAAAAAAAAAAAATATTCGAAATTTTAATAAATATTTTTTTGATTGACAATTATAATAATAACAATGATTATTTTTAGGATACTCACTTTCGCACTAGTTAGTGAAGGCGAAACACTTTTGATCATACCACGATGCCATGTGCCATAAAATTTGCAAGCAACATTCAATTTTTCAACCATTAAAATTTGAGGAATTGCGTACTTCGAGCTGTTTTCATCGTAAAATGACCTATAAATATAATATTAATAAATAAATAAATTAAGCAAACATCCCTCAAAATTGATAAATAAAATAAACAACGAATACATACCCCAAACGTTCCATCATGTCGTCAAAGTCAGCTTTATTTCTACTCAATTGTATCCAGAAAAACGAGGGATCAAAAGCTTCCACTACATGAACTTCAACAGTTCGGAGCTCTTTTACTCCAAGCTCATCCGTGAAAGGAGCAAATTCACTGACCTGTATACATTCAATAGTTTCCTCGTCATTAATTACATCCAATGGAAATAATTTACGTCTAACTTCACGTGAAAGTCGCCGTGGGATCGATTCATCGAAGTAATTTTGGCAGTTATATGAACTATATACTGAAGCCAATGTTGGAGTTTGTTTAACAACCTTGTCATCATCATCTGGTATAGGTTTTCTAGCATCAAACAATTTGTAGTCTCCTCTCCGGTAAGGTCCAATCTTGTGAAATATATGAGGCAAATATGATACGAAGTCAGAAAACCGCTGACAGTTGGACTTTTCCCAGTCCAGTGATAACTTGTATTCTTTTTCGTACAATGTTGGCAAGTCAAGACACCAAATACCATTTGGATTATTTTCTAAGAGCTTCTGCAGTCTCAATACTGTACGCTGAGAAAGCGACTCCACCACAAATTTTTTATTTTTCTGAAAAATAACTTCTCTGTCAATACTTCCAGCTTTAGTTACATCATCACCACTAGTATTTATTTTAGGATTAATAGCTTCGAATTCATGTTGGTAATTTGATGATCTCACTTTTGATTCATAAGCATTGTAACTTGAGTCGTGTTTGTTGTAATTTATTTTCTCTGTATCTTTGATTTCTCTTGAATCACTGATAATATCACCCGGCTTGCCGCTGTTGCCATGACTCTGAGACTTGTCGTTATTTTTTCTATTAACTGCATGGAAACCATTGAACCCACTTTCTTCAAATCTCGGCCAACTATCCAAATCATTATTAAAGTCATTAGTTAAATCCTCATCAGAATCCATACCAGCAATTTTGAAATTGTTAGATGAAACATTTTTAGAATAATTTGTTTCAGGACATATATGCTGATTATTGGCGTTTCCATACTGACCATTGCTGTTCCCATTATTTTTATCTGAATTATTATAATCGCTATTTTTCTTCACATACTTATCATGTTAGCGATTACCATTGAACTCATTAGAATACTTGCTTTGATTATATTTTCGAGGTGGTACCGATTGTGACCTGCTGGATTTTTGCGCAAATGAATCACGTGACGACGATTTTCTAAGATAAATCATGTTATCTTTCGTCATAACTTCACGTTCGAGCATCTTTAAATGTTCTTGAATCTGATTGTTGCTTAAATTTAGACGCAAACGGTTGTAAAGTTTTTCAAGCAATTCAGACAGAAATAAACCACTAGGACACTCTTTTATTACTGATAAAATCTCAGTTGTTACCGCCGGATCAATTATCGATGACGACGACGACGTAGATTCATGTGGTCTGTTATTATAATCCTGAGGTGGCCTGTAGCCCGGCGGAACTGTTTTCCGCATCCCGACTGAGCGGCTTCGATTATTGCTGTGATTTTTGTAAGTTCTTCTCTGCGTTCTAGCAACCAAATCAGTCACGTGTTTGAAAGAATCTTTGCCTTTGAAATTAATATAATGAATCACACCTTGCTGATAAAGTTCAATTTCCGGTATTGTTTTAAGAAATTCAACTAACGTCGTGAAACCGTACCGTTGATAAGGAATCTGTTCACCGTTTAACTCATAATAATCTCTGACGACTGCATCCAATGGAATGCCGTAAGCCTCCTTTCGCGTGGCAAGCTGAGAAACTACTGCCGAACGCAGGTCTTGTATTTCTTGATCGATAGTCATTTAACTGTTTTGCTTTGTCTTCAAAGTAGAAAATTCTCGCGTCACCTATTAAATATTTATTTTGTTTTATATTTATGTAAATAAATCAATTTATTCATATTTTATATAAATGTAATTATGTACATTATTTTATCAAGCCATTAAACGTAATTTAATGAAAATAATAGTAATAATAATATGATATTTTAAAACACTTACCGATTTGAGAATTTAGTTAAAATTCATGGTGAAATAATCCACGAGAAATTAAAAAGAAAACGATGAAGAACGAGCCAGATTTTAAAATATTTAGGCGTGACGAGGCTACCTCAAACAAAACTTGTACTCAAGTGATCTACCCCTACCGGCTACCGCGTGTTTGCGTTGCTTCTTCTTCCCAAGTTCAAGCGTGTAGTACTGCAGCCGATACTAACGCATCTAGCGAGTGATCAGACAAAGGACGCAAAACACCGGAAAAACATGGCCTCCAGTTGTGTACAAGCAATGTGAGCACGTGTGGTGTTATGGGGCCTGTAGCCGGCTTCTTCAACCAATCACGGACCTAACTTTTGCTTGGGTTCTATTTCTCTCTTAATTGTTTTATGAAAATTAAGTTAGCTGACATCTAAAAATTTTTTTTATTGACAAAATAAAAAAAAAATTTTATTTGTAAAAACTTAAAAAACTATGAGTGTAATTTTTTAGTTATAATTTAATAAATTCAAAAATATCAAAAAATTAAAAACGTCGGCTGACTTGTAGTATGATAATAGTTTCTTGAAAACGTCTACCCATTAGGTACAGGTAACAAACTTGAGGAGATAAGCGTAGTAAATGTAGTTTTAGAAATTTTATTTTTCTAATTACGCCTAAAATAAATTCTTGTAAATGTGTTTACCTGAAGCCCATTTTTAAACTGCACTAAGAGTGAAAGAAGTCATTATTTTTAAATTAGAAAATAGATGTTATCAGTGTATTGGGAAAATTTGGCATTTAAATATACATCCATAAATGTCTAGTTTTTTAATAATTAAAAAATTTTTTGTAACCGATATTAACAATTTTTTAAAATACGATTTTGCTTTGAAAGAAACAACACTGAAATTAGCAGACACTTGACAGTTTGATTTTTCTTGAAAAATGAACTAGGCCTAAAAAATTATTTTAAAAAAATTACATTTATAATTTTTTAGAACTTCTAAAGATTCAATTTTTTATGATATTCAAATCAGCACACATCTGAAAATTAAAAAAAAAAGTTTTTTTAAAAATCAATTATAAAAAAAAAATATTTATCAAAAATTTACACTTGTAATTTTTTTTAATTTCTACCTGTTGAGTTTTTTTATTGAAATTTTTTTATAATAATTTAGTTGTTCAAAAATCGGGTAAATATTTACATGTAGGGTTAACCATTTTAATTTTAATTTTTTTGAACAAAATTTCTATTTCATTTTATTGATGTATTTTTTTTTTTTTGAAAAATTGATAAAAAAATCAACAATTAAAAAAAAATTAATTATCACAACTTTAAGTCAAAATTAAGTCGGAATTTTGCTATAATATCATCTTACTAGTCGAGTATAGCTCAAAAATAGTATTGGTAGTATTCTTGACGAATTTAGATGAAAAATCACATTTTCGGTGGCTTAATTGATGTATAACTTTTGATTGAAAAGAGATGGCTAATTTTTGATAAATTCATGTGAAAGCTCATGAAATTACCTTTAATTTGATGTATGTAACATTGACATTTTGACCAATTTTAGTTATTTTATCGAAGTTAAGAGTGCAATTGAAACATTTTCAGGCAATATGTTGTACAAACAAATTATAAATATTATTCTATCGAGAATTCTCAACAGATCCTAGTGAAATTAAAGTAAATTTCATTTAATGTCAGACGAAAGTTAATGGGATAATATGATAATTCATTGTGAAATCTACCTTCCATTGCGAGTATGGCCGAATGGCTTTTTTCTTTAATTGTTCGTTTTTTTACTTACTTTTCAAAAAAAAATATATAAAAAAAAGATAAAATAGAAATTTTATTCAAAAACATGAGATCCAAAATTTTTTCCAACTTTTAAAGGCAAAAAATCTATCGAAATCTTCATTTTTTCCTTTCCCGACTTTTGTTATCATAAATGCGCCGTAAAAACAAGCAGAATAAAAAAAATTTGAAAATGTTGATTTTTCACCTACACGGAAAAATTAAAACCAGACTGGTTATCGTTCTGCACACGACTCAGTCAGTTTCTAAAGAAAAATGAGACCAAAATCACGTTAGCAAGTGAGTGAATCATGTGCGCACATGACTGAATCAAGTTTTGCACAGTAAGTGCGGTGCTGCACATGAATCTCACCACAGTAACCAGACGCGCCGAACTACATTGAGTCGGGTGGGCACACGAATAGTTATTTTTTCGCACAGCATCTAGTCTTGTTACACATTCAAATAATCTCTTACATTAAATTATAAAATATAAAAGTAGTGAAACTTTCTTTCATAAGTCAAAATCTAAATACTTTCTATAAAAGCCTAAAAAAATATTCATGCTTCTTTGTTTATTGATTCAAATAAAATAATTTAGTTTTCATGAAAATATTAACTAAAATTAAGTTAGCCGACATTTAAAAATTTTTAGAATTTTCTGTTTATTGAAAAAATAATTACAAAAAAATTTTTATTAAATTTTCATTTGTAAAAAACTTTAAAAACTACCAATGCAATTTAAAAGTTTTTTTTTTGTTCTAATTTAATTATAAAAATAGTTATGGCCCAAAATGTGATTGACCCCACTTGTAAATAATTACCAAAAATTAAATAAATTGACAGATGTCTGTTAATTTCAGGATCATCATTTTTAAGTAAATTTTTCTTGCAATAATTTATTTGTAAGGAAAATTGTAATATAATTAAATAACTACAATAAAAAGAACTACAATACTAAGTAGAATTAGTGAACCAAAGCATTGTTAGAATAATAGAAAGAATATGAGAGCAAGACAGAGAAATTTTTAAATATAAAAAATCTTTGTAAAACAGAATTTATGTGATACAAATAAAACTTATTTTTTATTTTATTATGTAAGAAAAATTGTTAAAATTATCAGATATCTCTCAATTGCAGTACCTTTAAAAAATAATGCACAGTAGCAAATAAATAAAACTGAAAATTCCAATAATTATAATTTTAAATAATTTTGCGAATTGTAGTAATTTTGAATGTGACATAAATCGATTGATATTTAGGACTTTTTCTTAAAAATAAATTAATGTAAGAAAAGCTTTTTCAAAAATTCAAATGTAGAAATTTGAATAAATTATTAAAGCAATTTTATTTAATATTCTTTTAGCATCAAACTATGCGGAAATGATAAGCTCGGGACTGATAAATTCTAATTTAGGATCATAGAGTTATTTAGAAGAATATATAATAAAAAAAATTATTTTTAAAAAATTGCATTTTTTTGTTTTTAAAATTTCTAGATGTCAATTTTCTTTTCTTATTTTTTTGCCACAATTTGTTTGTTAACAAAAGTTCTAAAAATTATCAAATATCTGCTAAATTAATTTTCATGAAAATTGTTTATTTGTTTAAAAAAGAAAATTGTTAAAACGATAAAAAAAAAATTTTTTATCAAAAATTTCGACAAAAAAAATTTATCAATTTTTAGTGAAGAAAGTTGAAATAGAGTAAAAGGGGATGTAAATATTTACTATAGTGCAATAAAGATTATTAAACTGTACATAAAAAGTACATATAGATATCATCCCAGCTAAGATGCACGTTCATTGGTCCTAGCCCCGGCGGCGCTGATAAACGTCAGCCCTCTTGACGTTTTGCGAGTGTTGTTATACATACATGACTGATAATAAAAAAGAGAAAAAAAAAAAATAAGTACAATGGTAATTTTTTTATATAAGTAGGAAACAAGACGTTTCCGTTGCAGTGAGTGGAGGAATTACTGGTCGTCAACAACTGCTGAGGGTTTATAACGCGAGAACAGACCAGACAAAATAAACGCTAGGTGTTAAGGTAAGTACAGTGAATTGGAAATTTTATTAAATTTATATAATGTATATTTTTTGATTTGATTAAAAAAATGTCTACCCTTTTCAGAAAATTTTTTTGGATATTGCGGATGAAAATTACAAAATGACACCTTCGTATCTAGAAATAATTTTAGTGGGATTTATACTAATCTTACCGTTTCTCTATGAAACCAGCAGTACATTTAGATATTATTTTAAATTTTTATTGTACTATGGTATTGTTATGGCTAATTCATTAATTTTGATACCTATTATGGTATTCCGTCCGGGAAATGTTAAAAATCTTTTGTAAGTCATTATCGTTTTTTATTTATTTTTTTATTTTATCATCTTAATAATCCAATTTGTTATCAGATGTTGTAATGTTGTTATAATAATTTAATGATATTACGTGAACTGTAGATTGGCCTCATCAATTTGCCATCACGTAAGCAATTTACTTGGATTAAAATGGGAATTGCGAAACCGGGAAAACTTGGAAAAAGAACAAGCTTGTATCGTTGTCGCTAATCACCAGAGCTCATTGGACATACTGGGGATGTTCGAGATGTGGCCGGTAATGGACAAATGTACAGTTGTTGCTAAAAAAGAATTATTTTACGCTTGGCCTTTTGGGCTGGCTGCTTGGCTGTGTGGTCTTATTTTTATTGATAGAATGAACTCTGAAAAAGCACGAACTGCTTTAAATACAGCCACCGATAAAATAAAAGAAAAAAAGGTAATTTTAATTAAATAATTTTATTTTTATTGTCTGACACAACTATTTGTCAAGTATAATTGTTCTTTATGTAAGCAATATATATATGTATATAGAAGTATCTAATGTATGAGAGAATTTATTGTAATAACTACTATTGACATTTTCTACAGATTAAACTGTGGATATTCCCAGAGGGGACGCGACACAATACCGGAGAAATCCATCCATTTAAAAAAGGTGCTTTTCATGTTGCTGTTAACTCACAATTACCTATTTTACCAGTTGTATTTTCTTCTTATTATTTTTTATCTAAAAAAGATAAGCGATTTGATCCAGGTAATATAATTAAAGTTTATTTTTTTTATGTTAAATTTTTCTTATCAGTTAATATTAATGTTTATGTAAAATAAATATTTATAGGACGTGTTATCATTACAACACTACCACCCATACCCACCAAAGGCCTAGGACCAGAAGATATTGAAGCATTGATGGAAAAAACTCGTAATTCAATGACACAAGTATTTTACTCAAGCTCTCGTGAAGTACAACAATCGCTCAACTCATGCAAACATTAAATACAATAAGTATACTTTATTTTATCTTAAAACTACTGAACAATGCAAAATAAGTAATAATGAGCCAGGGGAAACAGAACGAACGTACATCAAACTAGCTAGCTAGAAAACCAAAGACTTATACGAACTAAATTCAGTTATACGAATTGATTTAGGTGTAAAAATGTTTTTCGATTTTACATTATTTCTCCAGTATACGACTTTTGTCATTTTAAACTTATTTATCTTTTAATTCAATTATTATAATTATTTTATAAAAAATACTAAGGCTGGTCTGTGTCATCCAACTTACTTTCGTACTATTATATTGATAAGGTCATTCCAATTAATCATAAATATCCCATAGATAAGTGAAACGATTTTCAGATATTTAGTGTGTATTTTTTTTCGCGTTTCTTTTAAATCTTTCACAAAAAAATTTATTTTATTTATTTAGTCAAAAACTTACTAGTCAAATGATATTTACCGCCGATCATTATTGTACTTTTTATTTTAGTGTTATTTTATAAGTTTGTGAAAATGATTTTGTTGTCATACTTAATTTGATTTTAATTATTTTGAATGTACAATATAAAAAAAATCAATAAGTCTAACAAGTGAAAGGAAAGGAACTAAAATCATAAATTGAAAGCACAAAATTTCTAAGTATTTAATAAGTATTGCTAATAATAGCTTCGTTAATTATTAAATCAAACAATTTAATTATTATTAATTGTTTTTGCTAAATTTTTTCAAATCGCCTGCGA
Source organism: Cotesia vestalis (assembly GCA_000956155.1). Taxonomy (NCBI): domain Eukaryota; kingdom Metazoa; phylum Arthropoda; class Insecta; order Hymenoptera; family Braconidae; genus Cotesia; species Cotesia vestalis. The sequence goes on along the minus strand of JZSA01003394.1, from coordinate 39,660 downwards.
GAAAGTGTATGTAAATAAAATTTACTCTTACATTTTTAATGTCACATACGCTCATTTATATTTTTATCAAAAAATAAAATTAAAGACAACTTTCCGCTCAGGGAAAACAAATAAAAGTAACTAGTATTAAATCAATTTTAATTTTTTAACAACCGATGTAATAACCCCAAAATAATAAAATATATCATCATTGTATATTAAAATTATAATTTTTAATAATTGTTAGTATGAGTGTGAAAAGAATAAATTTGATTGCACAATAATTAAAATTTACTTATTTTTATTAAAATTACCTCAATTGTTTTAACACAATAAAAAATATCTATTAAATGCTGCGTGGAATAATTACATCTTATAATAAAGTAAACAATGTAATAATTCATTAAAGTATGTTCAATTGTTATAATTCATAACTTACGAGTTTAGTTATTAAATAAGTTTTGGTAAATATTTACAAGTGGGGTCAACCATTTTAATTTTATTTTTTTTTAACGAAATGTCTATTTAATTTAATTGATATATTTTTTTTTGAAAAATACATAAAAAAATGAACAATTAAAAAAAAAAAGTTTATTATCACAATTTTTTAATTTTTTTAAAAATTATAATATTCAACTTTTTTTTTTGATCATTTTTTTTATGTACTTAAAAAAAATTTATATATAATATCAAAAAAAGATAAAACAGAAATTTGATTCAAAAACATGAGAGCCAAAATTTTTTCCAACTTTTAAAGAAAAAAAATATATCGAAATCTTTATTTTTTCCATTCCCGACATTTGTTATGATAAATCCGCCATAAAAACAAGCAGAATAAAAAAAAATTTTTTTTAATTGATTTTTCACCTGGATATGGCTAAAAATAGGTTTGACCTACTTGTGAATAATTACCTAATTTTATTGACAAAGAAACAATGACAGAAAAAAAACTTATATTGACGGGAAATTGTCGACACCGGCATTTTTCTTCTCTTGACTTTCAGTCCACGCTTTAGCAATTGTCCTCTTCATCTCATCGTCACCTTCTAGGTACATTTTCTTCATGATATTCATCAATCCAGCTTCCGGGTCTGAATTATCGGAGCTTGGGGCAGCATTTTTCGATTCTTTTATTCTCTTCTCTATTCCAGTCACGTGTGACCAATTTTTAGAAGCCTTTTTAGACAAGAATACAACGATCATATCAGTTTTAACCTTGATGTAACTTTTCGACGGGTCGATGTCTTCGCAGAGATTTGAAATGGGAAGCTGGTAGTTTCGATTATCCAATCCCATAACTCGGAGGTCAATAGACCTCTCGGAGAAATCACAGGCAACAGCTTCCTTGGGTAACGATTGAACATTCTTCAAGGTGACATAGAGCTTTATGAATTTTTCAGACTGGTCCCAGGCGTAGTTGGTCAATTTCACCTCGTAGCATTTGGAATCTGAGACCGCTGGAACTACGGGCTTGGAGTTTTTGTTTTCCTCGTTTTTGGTAGCCTCCATAATTTTAGTCAGCTCTGTTTGAAGTCGTCTAACCTCCAACGCAAGCATATCTTTGACTTTCTGTCTTTTTGCTTGCATCAACAGACTATTCAGCTCATCGATGTCCAGTTTGATCTAGAGAGATAATAAAATGAAAGTTAACTTAGCAGATAGTTGATAATTTTAAGAATTTTTGTAACAAATAAATTATGACAAAAAAAAAATTTATAAAAAAAATTGACTTCTAAAAATTTTAAAAAACTACAAATGCAATTTTTTAAAAATAATTTTTTGGAGCAAATTTGTTTGTTAAAAAAAATTAAAAAATTGTCAAGTGACAGCTAATTTTAATGTCATATCATAAATCAAAATTATCAAATAGTAATTAAATTTTTCTCATTACTAAATATTAGATGAAATAAATTTTAATTAAGGTACTTACGTCTTCGATTTTAGATGCCATTTTTTTTTATTATTTCTTTATTTGGAGTATAAAAAATAAATTATAAATCAATGACAAGTATCAAATCACAATTATTTAATACTTTATGAAAATAATGTGTCAGCCTCTAACACGTCAATACAATACACGATCAGGTTAAAATGCTTTTCAGGTTCTCGTGCGCGGTTTATAGCCTCAGTCACAAAAGCATTCGAGAATATTCTTGAATGTTCTCTAACCCAAAATAAAAATTTTAACTTTCTTTAGAATATTATTTTTCGTTATTATGAGTCAAAGTAGTTTTAAAAAAAAAATTTTTTTCATGAATTCTTTATCAATGACACTATTATATTAATCAGTTTATTATAATTGAATTTTCTATTGTTTATTTTTGCTTTTATCTTAGAAATTAAATAAGTAGAGGCGCTGTTTGATGGGGGGAAATTTTGAAATGAGAAAAAGAATTTTTTAGATATGATTATAAATTACTAAATAATTTATATATGAGAAAAAAACAATTGATATCAAAAAAGGGAAGTCAAATTTTTTTTACTTGATTAAAAGAAAAATTAAAAAAATTTTTAACTTGCTAATAACACTTGAGCTCCATCTGCGTGAACGGTATTATGCATATATACACACATACATTTATATAATGTGTTTATATCATATCATAAGCCAAGTATTTATGAACTGCATAACAAAGTTTTCTAAGAAAATATACACTGTAATTTAATAGATATTAGATATGCCATAAATTTTTCACCGGCTACGTGAAATAGTTTAGCACTGTCATGTAAATATTGCAAAAAATTTTTAAGTAACAATTTATTGTTATTCATATATCTCAACATTTTTATATATTGTTAATCGTTCCTAAAATATTTTAATTAAGAATGGAGGTAACGTATTTAAAGCACATGTATTTATTTATTTACTTATTACCTTAATAATCTTGAAAGAAAAAAAAACACTTATGTAGTGTCTTTGGTTAAATATGTCAAGGTCAATAAAAAATATTTTTAAAAATTTCAGGTAATAGAAGAAAAAAAAAATGACGTAAATGAAAAGCAAGAAAATGTTGTGACATATCCTCATCAACCTTCGATGACAGTTTATATTATGTTGATAACTGGAATATCAATTATTATCATCGGTGTTTCCGTACGACTGATTTATAAAGACAGTTATTTAAAAGCTTTCATTGATAACTGTATGTTAGAAATTTTTTTTCCTTTAATTTGTCAATTAAAATTATTACTATAATTATAGCAATGAAGTTGAAGTTAGCAGACACTTGAAAATTTTTTGACTTTTCTTGAAAAATAAACTAGGCATAGAAAATTATTCATAAAAATCTCATTTATAATCGTTTAGAGCTTCTAAAGATGAAATTTTTAATAAAAATTTTCTTGCTATAATTTGTTTGTTAAAAAAATTCTTAAAATTATCAGATGTCTCTCAATTTCGGTATCATTTATAACAATAATTTTTTTACAGTGACAACTTTTGTTGTATGTTTCATAATGCTCACCTTAGGATCTGTAATGCTACGTATGATAAGTTTTCTTGCAGAGTTAGAATATTTAAAAAGTCACCATGATAATCAAGTGAAGAAAATATTGACTCATACATTCGAATTTAATATTACCTCAATAGTCTTTATCGTTATTTGTTGTTTGTATATATTGGTAAGTACTTAAGCTCTATTAAATTTCCTGGTAAGTTAATTTAATTGGTTATTCTAGATGTTTGCTATAAGAAAAGGTGATATTCTGAGTTATACTCGTGCCTTGGATTCAACGTCAAATATTTTGATGATTTTATTGTCTATTATTGTGAGCCAAAGTATTGGCTTGGTAAGGATGACTCCGATAATATAAACTACTAAACATAAATTATTAAAAGTAAATTATTAATTTCATTTATTTAAATAGTTTCGTTGTGAATTCAACTCTATTTACACATCCAGTGCAGCTGCAGGAGTTGATTATGGGACTGGAATGGCGCATAATTATTATTATGGTTATTTAAGAATTATTTTACTTTCCGATGGTGCTAGTAATCCAGGTAATATTTTTAATTAATTACCGAATAAATTAAAACTAAGGTATTGAATTTTCGTAGGACTGCGTGCAAAGATGGAAGTTTATGAAAGTAATCAAAGTACATCGGACTTTCAGATAACAATTCCTGTAAAAAAACTTTTTATCTTGATACCCGAGTCTGGACATATTCCTCCAGACCTTAGAGATGCCTCTAACTATTGGCTGGAGAGTACGACGGTTGGTAATTATTAAAAACTAGCTGTTACCTGCCCGCTCTGCTGGGCACTTTATAGAATTGTATTTTTAAATCTAGATTTAAATTTAATTCGAGTATTGTCTTGACTTGCTCAGATTCTAAATTCCATCGGATTGGCCTGTACCTTTTATCCATATGATAATTCTAGCTGATATTCATTGTAACTTTTAATGTGCAATCACTATATCATTTGGATCCTATAGAAGCTAGAGCTTGGAAATTTGAAATTTTCATTCTTAACATCCACCCCCGCAGTCCGTATTGGGAGTAGGTTGTCATAAAATCCGATATTAAATCATTTCTACATCACATACAGAAGATCCTTACCAAATTTGGAGCTTATATGAGCTACGGCTCGGAAATTGAAATATTAATGTTAACACCCACCCCCGCGACCCCCTGTGTCGTGAGCTATCGTAAAATTTGTTTATAAATAATTTTTACATCACTTAAAGAAAATTTCTACCAAATTTGGAGTCTTTAGAAGCTATAATTTGAAAATTAAAAATTTTCATTGTTGATACCCAACCCCACAACTCCCTGTGGGGTGATCTATCGTAAAATTCGTTCATAGACTATTTCTACATCTCTTACAGAAGATTCCTATCAAATTTGGAGTCTATAGGAGCTGTAGTTTAAAAATTGGAATTTTTCGTTGTTAACGCCCCCGCAAACCCCTTTGAGGGAGGAATTTCTTAAAATCCGTTCTTAGCTGACCTCTACATAGCAAAAGTAATATTCCTACCAAATTTGAAGTCTCTATGCCTTATAGTTCCAGAGATATCGTAATGAGTCACTGTATACCTAAAAATCTCATATATGTATAGATATAATTTTCAAAACAAGTATGAATAATTATTAAACACGATTTTAGAGTCTTGATAATGAAGTTCGGGATCGAGCTGGCGTTAAAAAACGTATTTATCATAATACTGTCTATAAAATTCACCCTGGAGGTGAAGGAAATAAACGTAGGCCTGTTTATATTGTTGTTGAAGGAGCAACTCCAGTGTTAACATTTTATGAAGTATTGCAACACGCTCATAAACATACTGGTAATTTTTTTAGTTAATGTAATTAATAACTAACTAATTGACTAACTGTTAATTGATAATTACTTCATTTTTTTTTATACATTAGATACATATAAAAATAATCGACACCTGATAATTGCTGCCTTCTATAAAACTCTTCAAGATTTGTTGAATGAAAATGCTGAATCTCGTGATACTTGTGAATTAGTTTATTTTAAAGGTATTTATATTGAATAATAAAAATGTATAATTGCAATTAAATACTAATGGTTTTTAATTTTAGATTATGACGACGATGGTAAAAAAGTTAATATCGGAGAAATTTTATTGGAAAGAATTCGGAAAGAGGCTCCGAATTGCTGTTAAATAATAAAATATTAATAAAGGGTATTTTAAAATTGTAAGTGTGATATTAATTATTAAAAAATATTTTTAAAGTACTCAATGGTCCAAAAAAAAGAGTCTGAATATTTTTTTAAGGTTTAATGAGTACAATAAAAAAAAAAAAAGTTAAAGTATGACTGTTTTTATATATCATTACAAGTTTTTAAATCGTTTTTCTGTATATAATGTACGGAAAAAGAATTGACACAGATGTGAGTGATAAGTGTATCTAGAAATATTTTCAAAATAATTTTTTTTTGTACTACACATTATTTAACAAATTTAATTATTGAAAAAGGTTTTGCCGTATTTATTGCTCATGTATAATTAAATATTTATTTTCATCAAAAACATCTGACAATTATTAAAAATTATTAATATATTAGCGACATATCAATAATATAAATAATTACTTAGATCCTGTTGATATGTGCAACTAATTATCATGTTAGAAAACGGCAGGAAAAATAATTAATTAATTTACTATACATAAAAACTGTCGAAAAAAAGACATCTAATTACAATGAACTACAGTAGAGATTTTTAATTGTTCTTTGTTCTTAATTAATAATTTTAGAACCTTTTTTATTTACTTTTAATAAATATGTATATTGCATAAGTAATACACAGTACACAATAATTAAAGATTGGTACAAACTAATCAGGATATTTTTTTTTTTTAATTAACTTTTTCACTTTTGTTTATTTTTTTTTCTTTCATTTCCGAGCCTTATAGTCACCAAGAATATCAACTCGCATTTTTTATTTTTTATATTTATTTGTCGAGCGTTATATCATTTTTTTTATCAAGTATTTGCATACTAAAATGTTTAGGAAAATTTTTCTTTTTGATACAATATTTACACAATCGACTATTTGATCGTTACACAAGTTTCATCTTCTTAATTTGTTGCATGTGGGCTTTTTTGATAAGAAAAATAAAAATTAAAAGAAAAACAGTACTGAAAGAAGTAAAAAGAAATTAATACATAAATAAATATTTCAACGAAATAATAATTGTTTATAAGGATAATAAATTATAATATGTGCTGAATAGTTGAAAAAATTTGTTTTTAATAATAAATGAAAATAAATAAATGAGAATACAGAGGTGAAAATGATAAATTTAAATAATATAAATTATGCTGACGCGTTATTTCTTTCTCGCTTTCTTTCACTCTCATTCTCGCTTTCATTTTCTCGCTTATTTGTAGACAGATCTGTAGTCACAATTATAATTATCATTATTATTATTACGTACTATTTATATATTTTTTTTGATGTTCTCAGTTTTATCATTAAACATTATCAAATAAAGGTTGTACAATAAAGTTAGTACAGTAGTCAATTTAAGACCATTTGCGTGTCCAGCCACCGAGTGTGAGATCAATACTGGGACAAACTGATTAATTAAATAATTAATTGACCATTTTGTCATGCAACGTCATCTGCATATATACATATATGCAGCAGTCGTTATTGTTGGCGATGATAAATTATTTCATATGTTTAGCCGCAATTACTTAAATCTAATTCATTTACTTTTATTATTTAAGTACGCAATGAGACATTGGAAGAGCTTAAGATATGAATTTTTAAGACAATCATTTCAAATTAATATTCGAAAAACAATAATTTATTTGGTCATGAGCTTTATGCCAAAAAATTTTGATTTAATTTAAATATAATATCAACTAATATCAATTAACAATTTAACTATTATTTTTTTTTATTACCAATCGTGCTATTGGCACACTTAAATCGAGAAATTAAAATTAAAAAAAAAAAAAAAATATTTTAAGTATTTATCACACATAAAATTTAGTTAGTAACAATGTTTTTTTTTTAAGTTTTTTCTTTTTTTTTATAATTAAATTATACAAGGTGATAAAGATATCATTAACTATTATTATAACAATATCACACATCATACACAATTGCGTATATTCCTTCATTGTTTTATTTTCTTTTACGTTTAAACAATTTGATAAAATAATACTCGCGTACATATATTTTGATATATTCGCACAACCAAAAACTAAATAAAATTAATGATAATAATTTTAAATTATATTTCAAGATTTATGAAGAATATTGAATAAACCCGAAATAAAATAATTATTTATTGAAACAGCCATAACTAGCACATTCCTGATCAGGTACATTGTTTATCATCGCTTAATTTATTTTCTCATTAAGTTAAATTTAACTTTTCAGTTCTTGCTAAAAACATTTTTTGTCATTATTATCATAAATATTTCTCGATGACAAAGAAAATATCCGTAACAAGAACATTGTTAGACGTGACTGGAACACAAATGTCTTTGCATTTACGCGCTTAACCATTTACAGTGATGATAATAATAATAATAATAATAATAATAATAATATTTACAGTAACATAAGTCATTGCATTTGTTCAATTTAAAAATATCATTGAGATATTTTGGCTTATACGCAATAATAAATGATAGAATATTCAACAGGATTTAATGTTTGTTTTGTTTTGACAAGAATACAAACTGTATTAATTATTTCAATATTTCAAATCGTACAATTGCAAGTACTAATTTTTTTTTTTTTAATTCTAATGATAGTGATTAATAATGAAATAATAGTATTTGACAATCTCAATATTGAAGGCCGAATAGATACTCATTACTTGAATTAAAAAAGGAAGCATTTACATTGAACGGGAAGAAATGAACCTAATTATTTTTTAAGAAATATCTTTTTTTTTAATATACTATATCATAATAAAAATTATCATCATTATTATAATTATTATTATTATTATTTGTGCTTATAGGACTGTTTCGAGATTGATGAATGACTAGTCGGCCACGATGCAGGATTTTAATTAAACAAAAACATATCATTACGACTAAATATACAGATATGGAACGCATGTATGCTTTTAATTATCACTGAGCTGGAAATTTTTTTAATTAAAATTAAATTCTTAAAAAAAAAATATCAATTAGTTCTGTCAAACATGAACGTAATTTTAGACTGATAAATGATAATCTGAAAAAACGTATTTTGTAAATGCGTAAAATAATGTTGTGATGTTAATGATAGCTAATATAAAATCATTAAAGGTGTAATTTATGTAACTTTTGCTGTAGCTAAAATTATCATGGAATTGATATTTTGTTCAATTAAAAATGTTATTTCGTTAAGTAATGGAGAATTTATACGATGGAAGTGCGAACAGTTGTTTTTTATGACATTCAGTACACTTTGTATGCTGGACTAGTTTCAGAGTACGACTTTGATTAATAAAAATTCAAAAATTAGTATTACGCCGAAAGCTGTTTTATAAATTTTGTATTCAACTTTTGTGTTATTTACCAATTCATCAAACTGTCATATTCACTGGACATTTTTTAGCACAATTTATTCATATTTTAGAATGAATAATAAATTTTAGAAAAATAATTTCATTCAATAAATAAAAAATTTTGAAAAAAAAAAAACATCTGTAAAACATGAAATTTTTCCTAGATGTAAAATTAAATTTTTTCAAATAACAATTCGGGATTTTAGAATATAAAATAAAAAAAAAAAATAACGTCTAATTAATATAGATTTTTTCACCAAAAATGTCTATCATCTCATAGACAACATAAGTTTAAAGATATTTTTTACATCTTTATACAACATTAATGAAATAAAAGAATTTGTATTTCATTAAAAGTTTCAACTCAAATAAGAAATAAAAATAAAAATAGAAATGTGATAACCACTGAGAAGCAATAAACGAAAGTAGCTTACATATTTGTTGCGCCCTGTGTCACGATTGCGAAAGAAATAAGTTAAATAATTTAAGCCTCGGTGGAGGCTACGAGCGAGCCTTTAGGTGTGTAAGCCGTTGCATTAGGATCGAGATTAGACACAGTACATCCTGGACACGGACTTTCAGTACTACGCATTTTAGAACCACCAACACGTACATCATTGTTGAGTCGTAACTTGGACGTTGTATTGCTGGATGCTGGACTGAATGTGTCTTGAGGCATCACTGCCAAGTCTTGTGCAATTTTGGCTTTTAAAATTTCTATTTCTTTCTCGTGTGACCTCATCATACCTAAATTGAAATTTTAATAATTAATTTCTCAAGTTAGCTGATGTTTTTCAGTTAAACATTTAAAAATTTCAAATTATAAAAATGTATGAAGAACAATAACTTAAATAATCATTAAACAATTAAATTTCTTAACGGTAGTCTACAAAAAACAGTAAATTTATAAATTTCCTGACAATGATTTTTAGTAATCAGAGATTACATGCAGAGGCTATGATAATTATGTTATAAAAAAAAAAAATAAACTCACTTTCTCTAATTTCAAGCTGTCGTTTAGCTTCGCCGAGCGCTGAAAATAGATCAAGTTTTATCCGTGTTTCCGCGCTCAAGCTATTTTCCAGGTGAGAGTTCTTTTCTTGGAGAGCATTTAACGCACTGAGAAGAATTTCTGTTTCACCATGATTATCTTTACAATGCGTAATTTCTTTTTCCAACGATAAAAATCTGAAAAAATAAAAATTAAATTAATAACTGTTACTAAAATGAAACCAAAAGAAATAATACCTTTCTTCTTTCGTTTTTAGTTCCCGTCTTAAACTTTTGAGATCCTGCTCCATTTGTGCTCGTCGAGTTTTACACGCATCTGTACACTCCTGTCGTACAAGCGGCGGAGGAGGCGGTGGAATCGCGGACCTAGCCTCTTCAGCGACCCGACGCGCTCGTCTTTCAGACACCAGCGATGCCTCGCAGGCTGTACGTTGTCGACGTTCTTCAGCGATTCGTCTTTCGAGCGATGACATTGTCTGTTTGTCTAATTGACGAGCGGTAACTAGCCCTTGGAGCTTACTCTGCAGCTGATCATTATCATGCTGCAGCTGTTGCATGTCACCTTTGGCTTGTCGCTCACCAGTGAGCAGAGTATTTACTTGTGAACGTAATTCTTGTTCTATTTGTCGACTCGACTGTAAATCCGATTTTAAACGTTTTATATCAGCCTCAAGTTTACGACAAATAATTACCCTCTGGCAATATTCATCTTGTTGCTTTTGATGGTCACTTATTGTTGTATCTGGAATAATATTTTTACTTTGACGACCTTTACGTTCACGTTGAGTGTGTTGCACTGTCGTTGTCGTCGTCGAGTCACGATTCTCTTTAACATTATTATTGTTATTGTTGTTGTTATTATTATTATTCCATTTGCCTGTTGCTGAACCGTTTGATTGTGTTTTCATCGAATTATTGTGAGATGAATTACTACCTTTAACGGTTTTATCTTTTTCCGCTTCATTTACGTCAAAATCATTAACTGAATTTATCCGTTCGATAAAATGTACATCATTATTATATGATACCGTTGTACCATTACTATGGGAAAATCTTTTGTCATTTTTATCTGACTGTGAAGAATTATTTGAATTATGTTTATGATCATCAAGCTTATCGCTTTTGTCAAGTGATTTTCTATGACTATTTTTGGCAGATATATTTTGTGCTTGAGGCGACGTGTGAGCGTCATTTGATATACCGCCGTTATGTACACTTGTGTCTGTAGAAGCACCACCATTCCCTGATAATAAATCATAACAAAAACATGATTAATTAATTAATTTATATTTGGCAAGCATAATAATATAAACTACTAATGATTTTATAATTGTAAATAAATACAAACTACCTCTACTTTTTTCTGGACTGGGATTATACTGTGTATGTGGCCTGTGCGGCTGTGATTTTGAATTTGTTTCTGTCGTTACTATTTGTGATTGTAACTGTGATTGTAGTTGTGTTGATACGGCTTGTTGTTCTGCAGGTAATGCTTGTTGCAATAGCTGTAGATAAAATTCATTTTCTTTCGCCACATCTTTTTGTTTTCTCTGTAGAAAACAAATTTTTCAATTTTATTCATTGTGCACAAAATGAAATAATAAATAAATAAATTAATTAACTAACTATTAATTAGAAATTTACAATTACAACATTATGTATTTTATATATTACCCGTAAATTAATATTTTCTCGCATTTAACTGTTTACTAAATTAAATAAAATTTAAAACTAACTCAACTATTGAACAAACTATCATGAATAAAGTTTTGAAACTTTCAAAAGATACAAATTCAAATTTAAACTTTCATAATAATATTAAATTTAATCATATCGATCAATTTTACCATGAAAGTATGGCTTATAACGAAATTTACCTTATTCTCTTAATAATATTACCTGTCTCATTCTGTAACCTACATAGCTTTTGAAACCAAAACCCAAGGTAACTACAGGATAACCAATGCTGTTCAACAAAATAGGTATTATTAAATATGAGTATGATGATGTTAATTAATATAATCAATCAAAAATCTCACCAGTGTGCTGCAAAAGGCCTACAAAGATCAAGATGAAAGGGCATGTGGCGTAGATCACGCAATCGCACTGCAGCCTCTATGTAGAGAAACAATAGCCACAACATCACAGTTGGTAAGCACACTCCTTTATCTGCAATATTATTTATTTATATACGTTAATAAATAATTGATCCACTCATTGGCGTGATATACATATATAAAATTAAATAAATAATTAATTATTTACCCGTGTGCCACACGTATTGTACCCAAACATATGTACTGGCTGCGAAAAATAGCCAGTGAACAGGTATGAAGAAAAAACAAATCATATCTGATGTTAGAGCAATACAAATGAAAAAAACGGAGAACGCCTGTAACCAAACAGTACATTAATAAGCAATTAATGATTATTTTACCAAATGTATTATCATTTATTTGAAATGAATTAACGAGGGCATTGCACTGACCCAATAATAACAATTTGTACACAGTTATTTAGTTGTTATATTTATCTACGATCTGAAACGTTAAAAGAACGTTATACTACTCAATGTAGGCTGCGAATAGACAAAGTTAACAGTTGGGTCAGCCAATGACTTTAGAAGAAAAATCTATTAAAAGATCAACTTACCAAGCCTTGGTATTTAAAAGAATCGTAAACACTTCTGAGCAGCAGCCAGAATGGCCACAAAAATTCAAATCGAAACTCCAACATGAAGTCCGCGAAAATCACCATGGCCCATAGTAACAGAAACTTTAGGTAGAGCAGTGTGCTGTGAAAATACAACAAACAAAACAATTGATTACTGTTATAAAAAAACACTATGCTATTACAATAATTATAATTAATAACTTAATTACTATATACTTGTTAAGATTATTAAATGCTAGGTGTATAATTTATCAATGAAATCAAGTAAATAACAGTGTGTATTATTATTATTAACACAACATAACAACCAATTGTTATCAAATAATTTTTTAACTTGATAACTCGTAACTGACAGCAATAATAAACATAATAATAGTAGCTATTATCATAATGAACGTAATAATGACATTATATAGTAGATCGTAAAAAAACGTTTAACGCGGAAACGTCAAAAGCACAAGTGATGCAAGCATCAACACAGCGAGATGATTGGCTAGGTGATCATATTACTTTGTAATATCTAAATCTCACAATATCAGCTATCAATTGTTGTCATTGTATCAATGAATAAAAAATATTTTCACACATAAACTATCATATTAATAAACCAGTAATTGAATGAACATAATTATTCCGCGTGGTAAATAATAGTAGTTTGATATATTTTTTGGTTATTTTAAGCAGCGGCCATTATGATGTACACATATGGCGAGCCAAATAAGTAATATATACCTTCCATAAATTCCTTCGGTGATCTTATTGCGTTTCAAGGGCCTCCGGAGCTTGCCGCACTCGGCATTTCTTCTCTTCATATTCCTCAACACACTTTAACAAACTACCAGCACGACGTTCTATCACAACGGCGGCGGTTAACACAACGTTCAGATGATACAGTAGTGGGGAAAAACAATTAATAATAGTAATAGTAATAATAATAATAATGATAATAATAATAATTACTATGATGATGATGATGATGATGATGATGATGATGATGATGATGATGATGATGATGATGATGATGATGATGATGATGATGATGATGATGATGATGATGATGATGATGATGATGATGATGATGATGATGATGATGATGATGATGATGATGATAATAATGTAACTAGAAAAAAAAACATGTATATATCTCAAGTATTATAAAACTTTACCACTTATAAAATATCAAGTGTTCGATGTAATGTTCGTCTTCTTATTATACAATATAATTCAACTACTCTTTCTTTCACACTTTATATATGTATGTATATTTATATATATATGTCTGTTACCAACGTGTCTTTCTCACTCACTTGATCTCACAGCACTATCAATCTCTTTTGTTGTCATTCGTCTGTAGACAGATTCGTGATTTCACGGCGGTTCACCAAGCAGCTGATTGGTCCATTACGAGACATGGCGCTAATCAACCTCTAATGATCCTCCCGCGATTTCTACCAAACATGTATGTTTTTCAATTCTTTACCTTTTACTTATTCAATACAATATACCACACCGTATAACTTGAGATGACAATAATATATTTCTTCAGCACTTGCTATTAAACAATTAAACTATTCTTCTTTTTTAATATTCCTCTTCTTCTCATAGCAGCTACTTGACCATTATATGTAGATGGTGAACTAAACTTGACACACGTGTTCAACAACTGTTCTTTTGCTCTTCGGGTCCACCGTGAATCTCAATGTAATCTCGGTCTATAATGAAACAAACAATCAAAGGAGATTGTCCTTCTCCTACCTATCATTAATAAATTGATACACTTACTATTATTATTTCTCTGTTAAATAATTTTAACTCAGGCTCTCTGATTATAACTCGAGTTGACTCGTACTCGCGTCTCCGGGTTTTATCGATCGTGGATATGCCTAGTCCACCGACGATGGCGTCAGCCTTGTTGTTTTCGCGATTCCTTGCCAGCTGTGTCTCGTTCTCGTAGTCCACCTCTGCATGTAACTATATAATATTTTGTATATATATATATATATATATATTCATGTATACACACATATAAATCACCAAGCAAGCAGTCCAATACCTACACGAGTTGAAACTAGTCTGCACTTGCAGCAGCATGTAGTGCGCACCCTTTTTTTTTACTAAACTATACTCTATTTAATCCCCAAGCTTCTTTTTTAAAGGCATGAACTATACCAAAATTTTCTTTTTATTCTTTTATTAAAATTATTAAATAAAAATTTGTATTTCTTCTGATAAAATATTCTTCTTATCGATAGCTTACTTCTACATTTCTATTTTTTAGTTCTCTCAACCGGTAATTAATTGTAATTGTAAGTTATTTAAGTTCCCGCTAAAATAATAATTCTTAGTGCATTCGGTTTTCTTCGTCACCACTCGAGTATTTCCGTCACAGATGTTGTTTATGTTCAAATGCAATAACACATGTGTCACAGCTTGTCACATTGATACATATTCATTACTTTGCTGGTTATTATGTACAGTGAAATGTGTTGATGTACTTACCAAAGATAGGAGTTATTTTTGTAAATGAAAAAAAAAGTCTATATCTTCTCTGAATTTTTGTGGGAAACAATTTTTATAATTCAAAAAAAAAAATCTGGATTATATTTTATCTATAATTTTATTTTACAGGTTAATGAACTTGATTCCAGAGAATAAGTCATACGATATGGTCTATTTGAAATTATTTAATTTTTTATGAAAATGAAGTTAGCTGACATTTCAAAGTTTTTAGAAATTTTTTATTTAAAAAATTTCAATTAAACGATTAAAAAAAAATGTCACATAAAAAAAACTTGAAAAAATATAAGTGCAATTTTTTAGAAATATTTTTTTAGTTGTAATTTGATTAATAAAAAAAATCAAAAATTTTTAGACGTCTGTTAACTTCAGTGTCATAATTTTTTACTTAGTTTAATGTAATTTATATGAGGAGATATTTTCGTATTTAAAAAATTTTTATTGTTTAATTACAATGAAGTCATGAATATTTTACAAAAAATTTTAATTAAATTTATATAAAAGTTATTCATGGCAACTAATGAGTTTCTTAATATAAACTTAACAAACATTAATTTTAATGATTGACAATGAAAAAAATATACCACAAATGAACACGTCTTAATCACAGCTCTCACTTTTACAGATCATTGCTTCACATATCCATTTGAAACTGCTCAGAGACTTCTTCAATCACTGTGATTTCTGAAAGAGAAAAAAAAATGATTAATTATTGATCGTTTTAATAATTAAAGTAATTAATTTACCAAAATTAAACATTTAATAAGAGCAAATGAACAAATAGAAATAATTTTTAATATTTGAATTTCATAGAAATTTAAATATCAAAAGAATCCAAATAATTGCGGAACACTTGTATCAACTTCTATTTAGCAACTAAATTCTATCGTGTCTAACTTAACACACTTTTAAATTTCCAAACTTTCAATGTAATTATTGAATCAGGAATTTCAATTTTTACATTTTTTTCAATTTAAAATTTTTGCAAAATAAAATTACCTTTGGTTGGTTTATTGCAAACAGACACATTAGTCGTAGCAATTATTGGAGATCCTTTTAATAAATTTGCTGGGATTGATGTAACACTTGGAGGAGTTTTAGAGATCGGTGAATTTCTCAAATTCATTAAAAAAGCCCGTTCATACACGATTCGTGTACCTGTAATAAAAATAAGAATAATTATTGTTTCATCATTATAAAGTAAGTAAATAAACAAATAAAATACTCATTTAAAATTGACTTAATCAAAATAAAAGCTATGTACATCGATTTTATTTATAACCAGAACGAAGAAAGTTGTAAAAGAAAAGCAAGAAAACAAAGAGTACTTGAGAAGTATTAATAAATATTCAGATAACTAAAAAGTAAAACGTAGATTTTCTGTCATTGAACATTATATTAGTATCGTAAACTGCTTGCCGATAAAAGTTGACTCATCGTTGAAATAATTACAAAAGTAAAAAAAAAAAAACAATTGGAAAAATAATAAACAGCGGTAAGATAATAAAAAATATAATACTATGCATAATAAGCCTGAATTTAATTGTTTTTATTTTTTATTAACAGTGTATGTCATTAATTAATAGTTACTATAAATAATAGCGACCATTATTATTTATACGCAATGATCTGGTAATAAATAAAGTCGTGGTAATTCAAAAACACGTGAGTTAATCTCTGGTCAGCTGATGTTTTGATCAACACGAGAATAACTACTAATTGGAGGTCGTTTTATTACGCCAAAAAAACAATAATGTTCTCTATGTACTGAACAATCAATAACTTTGAGCCAGAGGTCGTTAGACTTGAGATCAATATAAATAATTTAATGTTATTAAATATTATTTAATTTTTATTTCAGATATTTAAAAGTTTTAACATTAATACAAACCTCCTGGTGTTGTTGAATACAAAGTACCTCCTGGTGTTGATGAGTAATCAACTGGTAATTGATTTGGATCAGAAATAACAATTCTTTTAGAAGGTATATTTTGATTTTGAGTTACTTGGCGTGCGATCGGTGATGCTGACATTGTTATTATTTTTATTTAACAATAGAAAAACAAAATACACGGTTGACTTATCAGAGAAACCTTGAAATAAACACCTGAGGGAATAAAAAGTATTTGGTGAGTTGTAATAAAATAGATGATCAAAAAATTTAATTGCTTTGATACAATTTAATTTTAGGCGTAATTCAACGACTGTTCTTATAAAGTCCAACTGACCAATAAGAAGAAATAATACAAAGACTAAGTAAATAGAATGGTCGTGTATATGTAGCTGAAGAAAAATACAGAAGCTACTACTGACTAATGACTGTGTTTTTAAAGTAAAAACAAGACTTTTTGTGACATGCATGTACAAATGCTACGTAATTTAAAGAGCTGTTTGAGTTTCTTACCAAAATATCTTTGAACTAAGAATAACAACAATAATTTTTATGATTATTTAAAAACTGATGCAAATCACAGCTTACAGATTTAAATTTAAATTCACAAAACACTTATTATTAGTAAGTCATCCTGTTCAATTGAGTTAAAGAGAGCGACTGGTTGTTTAATATTTGAATATTGTCAATAGCGTTAAATAACTTGGGTAATAATAATGCTGAATGTGCACTGTAAGCTGTAAGCTAGCTGATAAGATGTAAGCATTTATATAGAAGCTGACTAGACCGGGGCGAAATTAAGAGTGGGGTAAAAATAAAGTGAACAGAGAATATCGCGGTCTCGCTTTATACTCAACTTATATTATTTTTTATCTTTTCAATACATTTTCACTGCACACTACCCTCACATATCTTTAAATGCGACTTACTTTTTTTTTATAAAAAAACATATCTGGTAATTATTCATCTGTAATAATATTTATAAAATTAATCATTAAATTTATCATTTTTCATTTCAAAAATTTTTTTTTACAGATATGCATCAATTTGACTTGAAGTTTATAAATATTACATCTCCCGCTAATATTTATTAAATATATGTCCGCTGAGTTATTACATGTAACACATACACGTAAAGACGCGTATAAATATGTGTTATTCAAGAGATGAACTGTATGCGTTATTAATATAAATTTATATCTGTTTTTATTGCATAAAGTGCCAGGAAGGTAGTAAGAAAAACCACGTGGGCAATTTGTTTACTACTTATTGATTACTTGAGATGTAATGTTTACACCATTCGATTAAAATTACTACAAGGATATTTTTAAATCGTTTTTAAATGGAAACATTTATTGCAAAATTTTTCTTACAAGTAAATCAATAAATATGTTTGTTAGTTTTGTTTTGAATTGAAGATTTAAATTGATATGAAAAAATATTCGTACTATCATATCTTTATAAATATATATATTTTTTGTGTTATTTATCATTATGCAATTGATACGTTGAATATCACGTGACAGTTCTTAGTAAATTTCATAGTGGAATATTTTTCATAGCACAGTGAATTCGTTTATACTGAAGTACATAAGTATATCTTTAAAGTCTTTTATAAAAGACTTCCACGTATTGAAATATCTTGAAAGAAGTGTATCAAGATTTAATTCATCAATCATGGTAAGAATAAATAATATTTATCGACATACATGTAATGTTATTATAATTTTTATTTAATTATTATAACCTGTACAGATGCCAGATATCGTTGAAGTATCGAACAACAAGTGTTTTGGAGGATGGCAAAAAGTATTCTCTCATCAAAGGTGAGATTTATTTATGATAATATGTTATCGGGTGTGAAATTAAATATGTAAAAATGATAGATGCCAGATATCGTTGAAGTATCGAACAACAAGTGTTTTGGAGGATGGCAAAAAGTATTCTCTCATCAAAGGTGAGATTTATTAATGATAATATGTTATCGGGTGTGAAATTAAATATGTAAAAATGATTGATGTTTTATAGTGTCGAGTTGAAATGTAAAATGAATTTCGGAGTATACTTGCCACCACAAGCGGAGTTAGAACCAGTGCCGGTGATTTATTGGCTGTCAGGGTTGACTTGTACTGAAGCTAATTTTATTCAGAAAGCTGGAGCTCAGCGTTATGCATCACAACATGGAGTGATTCTTGTTATTCCTGATACTAGCCCACGTGGAGAGTGTATTCCCGATGTTCCAGAGAATGACTTTGGTATGGGTGCCGGATTTTATGTAGATGCTATTCAAGATCCGTGGAAAAGTCACTTTAGGATGTACAGTTATATCACTAAAGAATTACCGACTTTAATTAATCATAAATTTCCGGTGATTGCTGGTCAGCAATCTATTATGGGCCATAGGTATGTAATTATTTTTTTAATTAGTTAATCGGAGTTATAAATAGGGTAAATAGACCAGTTCTTGATCGGTCACCAATTAATTGACCGATGTACTTAAAAGTTAATGAGGCTGAAGTTAGCCGAGACTTGATAATCTTTTGATTTTTCTTGAAAAATAAACTAGGCATAAAAAATTATTTATAAAAATTTCATTTATAATTTTTCAGAGCTTCTAAAGATGAAATTTTTCAATAAAATTTTCTTGCTATAATTTGTTTGTTAAAAAAATTCTAAAAATGATCAGATGTCTCTCAATTTCAGTATCATAAAAGTTAATTAATTATTGTTTCACAAAGATTTTTTTTCTAAGTGTAGTTAAAAAATAAAACATGGCATTTAATCATCATAATAAAAAATTGCGGAATTTATTTATTGATTTACATGAAATTAAAAAATTATTTTTTTAATCATTATAAATTCATTTAATTATTACTTTATTTTTCAGCATGGGAGGCCACGGAGCTTTGATTTGTGCTTTTAAAAATCCAGGGTTGTACAAAACAGTTTCAGCATTTGCGCCTATTTGCAATCCTGTTGAGTGTGACTGGGGTAAGAAAGCATTTTCTGGATACTTGGGCAATAAAAATGAACATTTTGAGCTGTGGAAAGAGTATGACGCTACACACTTGGCTAAAAAATATTGCGGGCCACCGTTGGATATTCTCATTGATCAAGGAAAAGATGACAATTTCTTGAAACAATTATTGCCAGAAAATTTGGTTCCTGGTGCGGCAAATGCTAACTTAATGTTAACACTGAGATCTCAAGAAGGCTATGATCACAGTTATTTTTTCATCTCTACATTTATTGAGGATCATATTAAACATCACGTTAAATATCTTAAGAATTAGAACAACAATATAACACTCATTTTTTATTGTATTTTATATTAATAATAAAATAATTACAACATTCAATATTTCTGTGAATTTATTTTAATTATTTTTTTTTTTTTCAAAATATTTATATAATTTCAATAAAAATTTGATAATAGTTTTTATCTAAATTAATTTGTACAGTCAATAAAAATATAAGTGTATTTATAGGACTAATATTAGTTATTGTTTAAAAAAATCAAATTCTGCTAATATAGGATAAATATAGAAGCTCTTAATATTTTATTTTGATCGATGAGATCGTGGAGGATCACGAAAACTGTGCCATAAGTTTAAAACAGATTTCCGGTTTTGCCAAATTTGTGAATTTCCCCACATTTGCCAGTACCTGAGCAGAAAAAAATTAATTAATTTAAAGATCACCTTACACATTAAAAAAAAACTATAATGACATACAAGCCCCACATAGCTCCGCCTAAATGAGCAGCGTGATCAAGAAAACGCCACTTCATTACACATCCAATCATATCGAACGCTAACAATCCTTTAATTGCCTATGATAAATATCATTAGTGAAATTTAATATTCTTTAAAAAAAATTAATTAGAATAAAATTCAGTACAATGTGTTACTCACATTTCCTGCTGTAAATGTAATCATTGGAAGAAATGCGATACCTAATCGTGTGTCAGGATACTGAGCACATATAAATGCAACGACTCCCAAGATTGCACCAGACTAAAATTTATGTAGAAATAATCAATTAAAAAATTACAATCGGAATTACAGTATTACTGTTTAAATAAAATATACTGCTTACTGCGCCAAGAGACAATCCCGGTCGTTGAAATACAACTTTAAAAAGGTGACTCGCAAAGCTGGACAATACTCCACTGGTTAGGTAAAGCGCTACAAACTGCTCAGTTCCGAGTGTAGCAACGGCAGCTGTGCTAAAGCTGTGCAATACATACATATTGGTACCCAAATGCAGCAGCGAATGATGTGAGAACGTTGAAAGAACCATTGGCCAACAGATCGCACCTTTAGTTTAAATAAAATTCCAAGGTTGTTAAATTCCACTTTAAAAATTATTTAATATTCTTGTATAAATTCAGTCTTCTGCTTGTTTCAAGAATATTAATTTTTTTTTTTAATTTTCTTCACTCACTAGAAGCTGGGTTAGCGCAAAAATACTTGGTCATCGTTGCTCTGAACGCGGGTACCCTCCATGCTAAGAATACCATTACGTTGAGGTAACAAATCGGTACAAAGATCCGTTCACCGTTGGATAAATTTCGCCACCATGATTGTGCTTGTCCTCTCCACGTTTGCTGAAAATGACAATACATTTGAATAAAACATTTTTTATATAAAAATAAATGTTGTTAATATTATCGTCCATAATTATCAATAATTATTTTTATATCAGGAATGTGGACAAGATAGGATCATAAAAACAAAGTACTTTATTTCTAGAATGATCCTATCTTGTCCACATTCCTGATAGATATAAATAATTATAAAAATAAATATTCATACATACAATTCCTTCTGACTGCAGATAACTTTTTATTTTTTCATTGATATTATTTTTTTTCATGGAATTAAACTTATAACTGCGAATTTTTTCATATTCCCATATTGCTGCTCCAAGATGAGCTGCACTGCCAAACTAAAATCAAACAAAACAATTAAACAATATTGCCTAACTAAATGAATATTATCATAATGTTGAAGTTAGCCATCAGCTATCAATTTTAAAAATTTAAATAGCAAATCAATTACAATAAAAAAATACTTCTAAAAATTTTCACTTGTAATTTTTATTAATTTTCACATATGAAATTTTTTAATTAAATTTCTTTATAATAATTGCATTATTATAAGATTTTAAAATAATTTTCAATGTCTGCCAACTTCAGTCTCATATATTATCTAACTCAATAAATCTTAAAAAATTTATGACATTAAAGTTAGCAGTCGCCTGGTAATTTTTTAATGTTATTTAATAAATAAATCTTTTCTGAAAAACTATTTTTAAAAAATTGCATTTATAATTTTTTAAAATTTCTAAATGTCAATTTTTTTTTCTCATTTATTTTTGCCATAATTTATTTGTTAAAAAATTATAAAAATTAATAAATAGCTGCTAAATTAATTCTCATAAAAATTTACCACTTACAAGTATAGTAAAACCTAGAGGTTTCCATAAATTTTTGACTGACAACTCAGACGTGTGCACGATATCATTTGTATCTCTCAGTCTTTTAAAACTCCGAATACTTCTTAATGAATTAGGAACTTCCAAAATTATTTTCTGACATGAAACATTATTAAATAAGCTGAAAAAATAAATAATTATAAGTATGATGCAATCATAACCTAAACATTAAATTTCTCTAATAATTATAAATGTCAAAATATTTACCTTTTACCAGCTGTTTCGTTTAAGCATAATAGCCTCCGGAATGCCATCGTTAATTTAAACAATTAATTGTCACAATATTAAGCAAATTATCATAATGCTGTGAACCTTCTAATTGTTTTAAAATAGACGAATGTAAACTTATCTTAGAATTTGCGGAGTAGAGAAATTTGCGACATGAGTAACCACGATAACCCGGCTTTATTTGTATCAGGGCACCAAAGTAACCAATTGCCAATGAGCGCTGGAGGTAGAGCGTTTAAAGCGACCTCAAGTATCAGGAAACGAACTCTCAAAATCACCGTCAGAGGAGCTATGACGACACGAAAGGGACAGATGT
The DNA here is from genome assembly GCA_000956155.1 of Cotesia vestalis. Classification (NCBI taxonomy): domain Eukaryota; kingdom Metazoa; phylum Arthropoda; class Insecta; order Hymenoptera; family Braconidae; genus Cotesia; species Cotesia vestalis. The sequence goes on along the minus strand of JZSA01003394.1, from coordinate 16,551 downwards.
GTGGGGAAGTGATTTATCAACTATGGCATTGATGTTGGTGATGGTGATTTTTGAAGTTTTAACATTATTTTAGATCCCGTTACATAAAAAAAATAAGCTTCATGTGCATTACTTGATGTTTTAATTAAAATGCATATGGTAAGAATTATTTATTGATTTCATTTTTTAGTTAAATTTTATTTTTAAGTAGTTTAAAAGTCCACATTTCGAATTTTTTTCACTCATGTAACGATTATTCACAGGTTATATTTTTCATAGACGTCAAAAATATATATTTACAAATATTTATTCACTCAATAATACAAACAAAATATTTAAACAATATAAATACATTGTTTTTGATTTATACATATCATTTAGAAATTGTGAAAAAAATGGAATGCGCTAATTAGTTAATTAATTAATTGCTTTTTTTTTTTTTTTTTTTTTTAATTGACGAATTATCAATTTATTTATATACAAATGTTTTAGATAACAAAAACTTCAATAAAAATTTGACATACAACTTGACTTAAGGTTTCCTGGTGATAACCATACAACATCAATACAATGATGGGTATATTGTATGAAAAGAGGCCTTTGAAAAGGCCCAGACTCGGCCCACCTGATGTTTACCCCCAGGAACCCAAGCAAAAAGAAGATGAGCTGACATCGATAAATGTGAAACATGGGTTCGCGACAATGCCCCAGCTCTCGGATGAATTCGGGACCGCCAGAAATTGCAATGTCACATCAGCTAAAGTCGGAGCTTACTTTAACGCCATAATGGCTAAAAAAGAAGAATTAGCGACGATGCCAGATACTGGTCGCAAAAGACAGCAAATAAACCCTAAAGATAACTTCTGGCCTGTAACTGCCAGGAGTAGAAACTCCTTAGAAGCTTGGTTCAAAGATCTCTCTGGGTGTAAGCCTCTGGTTGCTCTGGCGAAGAAAGCTCCTAATTTTAACAAAAAGGAAGAAATATTTATGATGCTTTGTGAATATCAAGTTCCAATGCTGAGAGCCGCTTGGTTTATCAAGTTAAGTTCTGCTTACACTGTCGCGGTGTCTGAAGCTAAAATAAAGAAACGTCAGCTCCCTGATCCTACGACTGGTAAGTAATTTCATAAAATACTATTAATTTATTTTAGCTTTCATTTATTTATTTCTTATAAATTTTATTAATACTTGATTATTTTATAGAGTGGACGGGTACTTTGATAAAATTTTTAAGAGATCAGTTATCAAAGATCCAAGATTACTATCACATAGGTAATCAAGCCAGTGGTCATAGTACTCCTGGTATCAACGGAACATGCAACCCCTCGTCGACTTCTATAAGCAACAACTCAACAATTATGAATAGTAATAATAACATCAATGGAATTAATTCTATACTGCCTTTGACCCCAAATGCTCACACAAATGTATCAATGACTGAAGAGCATAAGTTAGCTTTGAAGCAGTGGCACTACAGCATTCAATTGGCGAAATATATGTTTGAAGAAGGTTTATTAGACAGACAAGAATTACTTCAATGGATTCTAGAGTTACTGGATAAAATGCGGTTTAGTCCATCCGATGACGGAATATTGAAACTTTTGCTACCGTTAGCGCTGCAATATCTCGAAGAATTTGTACAATCTGAATTATTAGCAAGAAGATTAGCGTATTTGTGTTGCAGAAAATTAGCGCAAATGCTGAGTAACGTTGACATTAATACACCAGCAAGCCCGCCAGTCTTACCGGCAGTAAAAGTAGAACTTACAAATGGAAAAGAAGTCCCAGCGTCAACGACATCCGCACCAACGGCATCAACAGGCGGGGTTGCAGCTTTGACAAGTCAACCAGCCGTTCAACCTATATCAAATGCCCTCACGTCAGCATTCAATGATTATTTAAACTGTCCTCACCATAAAGACGTGATACTTTGTCTGTCAGCCATAGTTCAAGTGATAACGCTCGAGTGTCCAACAGCCTTAGTCTGGAATAGCGTCGGAGAAGGTAAATCTCCTTCTGTATTAAATGGCTCTCCTTTGGATTATCTTCCTTGTCCCCCAGCAGCATTACCATGTCCACCGGCGAGCGCAGCAAATCCTACGATGGCTAAATTAAAACTTGCCCAGGAAAATATTCGAGCACGGTCACAAGCTGCTGAAGGTCGTTGGTCTTGCGACAAATGGCAACAAAGTAGCGCTGGTATGACAACAACAAAAGTTTTATCTGCTCTCGACGCTTTAGATCGTCATAAATTTGATAAAATGGATGTTAATAATTCGCTAGATACTCTCTACGCTAAAATATTTACCCCACCGGTAAAAGAAACTACTAATGAGAGAGAAGCATCCAAGACTGAATACACACCTCAACAGGATTCTGCGGTTGTTGATATTTTGTGTCAATGGGCTGTGAGTGCCGAGCGTTGGGGAGAGCATCGAGCGATGGCTGTGGCTAAGTTGTTAGAAAAGAGACAAGCTGAAGTTACTGGCGAAAGTAATGATAATGATGACAAAGACAGTGTCTGCAGCAATGGTACTCCGCCGAGTCTTCCGATATTTCAACCTCTGTTAATGAAATTTCTCGACACTGACGCACCAATTCAGGATAACTCAACTCCTCAAACGAAAGCACAGTTTACTAATCTTGTGCATTTATTTTCCGAGCTTATTCGACACGATGTTTTCTCTCACGATGCTTACATGTGTACATTAATATCGCGAGGTGATTTAATTCAGGGTCCGGCTGCGAGTAAACCAGGTACGCCAAGCAACAGAGAGCCCATGGACGAGGATAGTTTGTTTCCTGGTATTGACTTGAAACCAACCAAGCTAGATTCAGATCATGGAAGAGCCATGGATTACGATGACAGTAAAATCGATGATGACTTGGATAAGCTGCTCCAACATATCAAAGAGGATCAGCAAAATAGTATGGATGCTCCAGACAGCCCTAAAGATGACGCGTTAGGTGGTCACGGTCCCGAGGGACTTGACTCTAGACCGCCAACCAGTCCCAGTCGACATCTTTTGTACACCACGCATTTTCCTCTACCGCAAGACGAGTCTTCTAGCCAGCATGACTGTAATCAACGACATGTGCTACTGTATGGAGTTGGTCGCGTACGTGACGACGCGCGACATGTTGTCAAGAAAATGACTAAAGAAGTTTGCAAGCTTTTTGGGAAGAAATTTAGCATCGATGTAGCAGAGGGAGGCAAAGTCAAGAAGCATTCGCGGAACGAGTTCAATTTTGAAGCTGTTACTCAGAAATTTCAAAATCTCAGTTACTTCGATCAGCATGTTGTAACCTGGCAGTGCGCGACCCAAGTTATAGAAATGTTAAATGGTTTTTCAATCAACGGATCTTATCTTCCAGTTCAAGAACATGTGGCTTTTCTTTTCGATCTAATGGAGCTTGCACTTAATATTTACGGACTAATAGACGTGTGTATTCAAATTCTAAAAGAATTGCCGGAGGTTGAGACTCAATTGGCAGCAAGAAACAGCCAACTGGTCAGAAGCTACACTACCAGTCTTAGCCTTTACGTCGTTGGAGTGCTCAGAAGATATCATTACTGTCTTCTACTCTCGCCTGACCAAACAATATCTGTGTTTGACTTACTCTGCAAAGTAGTGAAACACGTCTCCAACCCAAGTGACTGCAGTTCAGCTGAACGTTGTATTCTCGCACATCTTTACGACCTCTACTCGTCTTGTTTTCTTCTCAAAATAAAACCTCACGGCGTCGAGGCATTCAGCAACGCTTACCCAAAAATAAAGGCTGTGATGTTCAACAACAATCAAACACTTGTAACGTCAAATCATCCTTACAATCCTCAATACATGGTCGAAATCTTGAATAACCCTCGAAGAGGAGGTAAGATAGAGCCCCAGTGGGCTAGATCTCTCAACGAATCACCAGCGAATAGATACAGCTTTGTTTGCAACGCTATCGTCGCAGTTTGTAACGAAACAGACAATGATAAATTAAACGACATCGCCATAACTTGCGCAGAACTCACCGCATGCTGCAATGCACTCACTGTAGAATGGCTGGGAGCTCTTGCTGGTCTTTGTTTGCTAACAGACGGCCTTCAGTCTTATATTGACTTGCTCAACCAGGTTAATATCCAAGACTTGAGCATCCACAACCCGCTCGCCGTTTTCACATCAATAATGATAGCCCGGCATTGTTTATCTCTTGAAGACTTTGTGCGACTCATCGCCTTGCCATCTTTGGTACACGCTTGTAATCCTTCCAGAGGTGACAGCGATACAGAAGCTGAATCCCGAGGAAGATTGACGTCTCACTTACTTCTTCGTCTCTTTAAAACAGTAGAATGTCCTCAACCAGCTTTGTACTCAGTGAGTACAAGTCCGCATCCAATTCCTGCTGGAAATCAGCGAGGCTACAGCATAAAACTCAGCTGTGATCGTCATTTATTAGCTGCTGCTCACAATAATATCCCAGTAGGTCCAGTTCTTGCGGTTTTGAAAGCGATACTGGTTGTTGGAGACGCTACTGCAGGAAAACAGCCGCCTAAGAAGCCAGATGTACCGACAGTACACTCAGGCAAAGGCAGCGGACCAGCAAGTGTCGGTGGTAGCGCTGGAGAATTGTCTATAAGTCATATTTTAGGTACCAGTGACATTCTAGGTGGTGGAGATGATCTAGGTTTGGATTTAGCCATGTCCTCATCGAGCAGCAGCGCTGGACTGTTGTCAGAAAACGTTAAAGGGCTTTCAGAATTTGCCCAGCATGTTCTGAGGCAAATTTGCAGTCAAGAGTGGGTTCTAGAGAGATGTTTGCAGAGCCCTGAAGAACTTTGCTGTCCTGATATGCTGCTTGATAATATGCTGACTGCCAGACAAGCTCAGCGATTGCTTCATATGATTTGCTATCCAGATACTCCGCCAGATGCTCTTCTTGACCAACGAACGCATATCACGAATATATTAGAAAATTTGGAGCAGTGGAGCCTGAGAATGTCTTGGCTGGATCTTCAATTGATGTACAAGCAGTTCACTCCCGGATCTAGCGACCTATCGCTGTGGCTGGACATTGTCGCTAAAGCTGCAATAGACGTTTTTCAGTTGAACACTCTGACTAATAAAACTGAAAAAAGGTCGGGTTCTATCTGGTTGGTGGCGCCTTTAGTATCAAAGTTATCAAGTGCAGTTCAAGGTAGAGTTCTCAAAGTAGCGGGACAAGTACTGGAGTCAGGAAATTGGTCGAAGACGGCTGGACGTGAGAGAGGAAGACTTAAATCACCTTCGCTGTTCAATCATCAGCCGTTTTTGTCCCTCGTTCTCACGTGTTTAAAAGGGCAAGACGATCAAAGAGAAGGTTTGCTTACTTCTCTTCATTCTCAGCTTTCGCAATTTTTAAATACAAGCAAAGAAGAAAAAAATGTCGCTTTGGAAGATCCTAAGACACGTGAAGTACTTCAAGACGCTCTACAGTTGAGGTTTAGTCTGGTAGGCGGAGTATTTGACACGATACAAAGAAACACTACTGTTACTACAGATTGGGCTATTTTGTTGGTTCAATTAGTGAGTTATGGAGTCATTGATTTGAATAATAACTCGGAATTGTTTACTACTGTCATAGATATGCTTGCTACGCTCATACATTCCACCTTAGTATCAGATTCCCAGTCAGAGAAGGACGAAAACAAAAAACATTACCAGAATCTGATGAAAAAACTCAAGAAAGAACTTGGAGATAGAAATTCTCCGAGTATCCAATACGTGAGACAATTATTGCCTTTACCCAAACTCACAATGGAAGTGATAACTTGTGAGCCCATTGGCTGCTTGACGGACACAAAGGGCAACAAAATCGCGGGATTTGACAGCATTGACAAAAAGCAAGGACTTCAGGTATGTGATTCTCAGCGAGTCTCTGCTTGGGAGTTGTTGGAAGGACATAAAAATCCAGCACCACTTTCCTGGGCTTGGTTCCGAGCTGTAAAAATGGAAAGAAAACCCTTGACGTACCAGAATGCACATAAATTACTACGGTACCATAATCACAGTCAATTGAGGCCTGCGAGTCACTTTTTTGAGCCACCACCACTGCCTCCAGAGGATTTGGAGCCCGATAAAAAAGAAATAGAGGCAGGAAAAGCAGATACTCCGATGAGTGTTGACTCACCGAGCAGATTAGGACCTGGTAGTGTTGGACCGGGTCTCGCTATTGGTGCTGGTAAAGGAAAAGCAATGAAAGTTACGCGAAGACATCGAAGAAATAAGGGATCAGTGACTCCTACAGCTCCTGTCACTCAGCAAATGCAGCCTGGCCCGCCACCGATGCAGCAGATGACCTACGTAAATCAGCAACCGCAAGTTCCTCAGCAACCGGGAATGTTCCCTGGGCAGGCTCCACAACCACAACAGCAGTGGTACCCTAATCAACAAGGTCCTGCACCTCCTCAGCAGTACGGTTATGGTCAGCAGGTACCTCCAGCCCAAGTCGGTGGTCCTCGCTACGAACGTCCAAGTATAAATCCATCAAAACAAGCGCTGTCGAATATGCTGCGCTTACGGTTACCTGCTAATCAATTTATGGGCAATCAGCAACAACCGGCTGCGCCTGTAGCTGGGCCTAATGCTTTCCAAGGAATGCAGAGGAACCAATTTGTTAGACATCAACTGAGAGCTCAGCAAGGTGGGCCGGGAATGAATCCACAACAGAGTATGTTTACGTCTCAGCAACAGAATATGTACGTGATGCAGCAGGGAATGAATCAAAATTATGCTGGTTACGGTGGACAACAGATGATTTCTCAACAGCAGCAAGCTGCTCAGCAACAACAGCAAAACCAGCAGCAGGTTCAACAGCAACAGCAGCAGCAACAAATGCTACAACAGCAAGCACAACAACAAGTTCAGCAACAGGGAATGATGTCTCAGCAGAGTATGATGTTCCAGAATCAACAGCAAATGATGGGTGCACAGAGAAATCAGGATTATATGCAACAGCAGAGAATGCAAGCGGGTGTTGGACCTCGACCACCGTATTTACAAGCTCCTAATGTAACGATGAATACCATGGGCCCGATGGGTGGCGGTGTACAGAATCAGCCCGCTCCTCCTTACAGGCAAGCTGGAGGTAAACCTACGGCTGTTGGCGTGGGTACTTCTGCTATAGCTATGCAGCCTAATCCTCAATATCAGGTAAATTATTATTTTTATTGTTTTGAAAAATTGGTTTGAGTTACTGAATTTTTTTAATTAATGATATTGTTCAATTCATGTTTCAGGCACGCATGAGACAACAACAACAACTAATGGCAATGCAGCAACAACAGGTTCAACAACAGCAACAAGTTCAACAACAAACAGGTAACGGAGGTCAACAACAGACACCTCAATTGGTCGCTCATTTACAAAGACATCAACAACCTCAACATCCTTATCAGCATCAACAACCGCCGTATTGATATGATTGTGTAATTAGATATTATGTATACGGCATTTATTTTGTCAAATCATTTATTTTATTATGTTCACTGACAATTAATGTAAAAATTATGAAACTATGTAAATTGTATTATTTATCCGCAGTATAAATAGGTCACGAAGTTTTATCTATTTTCAAGATTAATTAGATAGAAACCAAGAGAAAATAATTATTTCGCTATTATCATTTCAATTATAGTAGAAACATTAAGATTTAAAACGAAATTCGGCGACTTGCCTTATTTAATATTTTTACAACTATCACAAATAAGATATAAATTATTATCATTGTCATTATTATTATAATTATATTAATTATTATTAATGATTTCAACAATTATGGTAGTCTATTAGTTTGCGAAATGTATCATTAATTTATCAATTGTATATATTCACTGCCACCTTTAAATATTATATAGGAGCAATCCTAATGAAATTAATTAATTATTTAAATTAATTTATAGTTTTTAAATCAATACTTATTGACTAGACAATTAATTATTAGTTTATTAAATCAATCAATTTTTAAACTTCCTTCAATCAATGTAAAATTTATTAAATAAATGATTTATATATAATTAATAACTTTTTTATTCATTGTTTAAGCATTTTGAGTGTTATAAAAAATCTGTAATTAGATTGGTGATAGAAACAGAAAAATAAAAGGTCTAGACATTTGTAACTTAGAAAAAAAAAATGAGTTACCTGTTTTATTTAAAAATATGTTTACAGGAAACAAGGTATATAAATAATTATCACTTATCAGATGAATCAACGCCGCTGATTAGCTTGCATAATAACACAGCATAAATTTATAAGTTGTATATATTCACTTCCACCTTCAAGTAATCTATATGCGCATTCCTAAAAATTTTTGAATTGAAATTAATTATTTTTATTTTAAAGTCAAAATAAAAAAATTTGCAGACCATATTTTTATAAAACTACTTACAGCAAGTCTTTCTCCAATTATCGCTTTTTGTTTATCAGAAAAATCATCAGATACAATTATTCTATCACTTAATTGTTCAATCAGCTGAGAAGTGGAATAAGCTTCCAGCAGAAATTCATCAACAAAATCCTCTACTTTACTAAAATCTTTTCCTTGGGAGACTTCCAACAATCTGTTTAACCATCTATCTGGTACCACCTAGTAATGACCAATTAAATAAAAATAATACAATAAAAACTGGTTAACAATAAATAATTAATAATGAATAATGTATGATTATAAAAATAGAAACAATGAATATTCACTTACCCCAGTAACTTCAACGACGTCATCAATAGTTATTTCAACGTCTTTTCCTTTAAGTCTCGTAACAGATTGCAGAGAAGTGATTGCTTTACGCAAGTCTCCTCCTGACGCATCAACCAATTTCGTTAGTACGTACTTATCAGTAACTAGATTTTCTTCCTTGCAAATATGCTCTAATCGCTCTATTATTTTTTCCTGACCAAGCGGTTTAAACCGGAACTTGGTGCAACGGGAAGTCAGAGGCTCGATGATGCGCGATACGTAATTACAAATTAAGCAGAACCGAGTGCTGTGGGATTCCTTTTCCATTGTACGACGCAGTGCTGATTGCGCTGCATGCGTCATACTGTCTGCCTCGTCTAGTATGATGATTTTGAAAGGTGGGCAAGGAGTTCCGCTAAAAATAATTATTTGTTGTTATTAACAATTAAATAAACTATCAGTAAACCTGTCAAAATTTTTTTATATTACAGCACTTCAGAATAAAGTTGTTTTCTTATGAACTACTTAGATTACAGGTCCTAATTTTGTAGGAATAGCAAAGACACCTGTTTCCAGGTGTCAAAAATACTTAATAAAAAGTATTTTATTTGCTGTTAAAAAACCAAAGACTAGTTCTTTACGTCTTGGCTATAGAAATTAAAAGCAATCGTACTGTCTCGTTGGTAATAAACATATTAAATTTCTAAATTAATATCTCTGAGTAACAACGAGGCTATAACCAACAGAATTTAAAACCTGCATCACCGCAGAACTCAAACCTTTTACTTAATCATCATTAGTAGATTTGAAATAATTTTATTTAAAATAAATACTTAGTTGTAATTAAAAAAACGTACTCTGGTCGAGTGGCAGATGCTGTTAGTTGCGAGAATGATTTGACCTTATCTCTGATAATTTGGATTCCACGTTCATCCGAAGCATTAAGTTCCAAAATACGGTCTTTATAAATATTTCCAAACAGTTGTCTAGCAGCTGCGAGAATTGTACTTGTCTTACCAGTACCAGGTGGTCCATAAAACAGCAGATTTGGAAAATCACCCCCGGACATACTTTGTCGCAGTACTTCTACTACTTCATTTTGCTCAACGACGTCCTCGACGGTTCTTGGGCGGCTAAACATAAAATTTTTTATCATTAATTGATTTAAAGAAGTATATTAATAATTAAAATAATTTAATGGATGAATGCTTACTATTTTTCAACCCATGGAGGTGCTGGACCGGCTTTTCCTTCCTTAGATTTAGAAGTTGAGGGTTTTTTTATATCTCCAGGTCCCAACTTACCAGTTTTCAAAAATGCGTGCATTTTTATTATATTTTATATAATATTTAAGTTAAAACATTGGAATAATTGGAATTTTAGTCTGAATTTTATTCAGTGAATCTACAAGTTTTATTTTAAGTTAGTATAGGTTATGAACTCCAAGCGACAAAACTGTACACAACGAAAGTCTTTCCCGCCAACTGTTAACTGTTGAATGACAAATTGAAACATTTTCATTACCGACTAAGTGATGGCTTTAATTTTTAGGTCTAGACTCATTTTAGTTCAAGGGATGGTCGTATACATAAAATTTTCAAGAAAGCTTCAATAAATAAAAATTTTGCATGAGATTAAAATTAGCTGTCACTTGACAATTTTTTTATTTTCTTTAACAAAACAATCTGTTCTAAAAAATTATTTTTAAAAAATTGTATTTTTAATTTATTAAAATTCCTACAAGTCCATTTTTTTAATAATTTTTTTTGCCATAATTTATTTGTTGTAGAAAATTGACAAAATTTTGAAATGACAACTAAATTTAATGTCATAAATTTTGCTAAAGCTGCTTTTAAGAAGACACAACAATCAATCATTAATTTTAAGTCCTTATTAAATCTGGAGAAATGAAAAATTAATTTAAAATAACTGAGAATTAAATGTTTAGTCAGAAAATTTAATCGAAAAAATCTAAATATTAAACCTTAATGTATTCTCGATTTAAGTTACCTTAATTAATGAAAATTAAAGTAGCAAATATTTAATAATTTTTAGAATTTTTTTAATAAATACATTATTGCAAAAAAAAATTAGATAAAAAAATTGACATGGAGAAATTTTAAAAAATTAAAAATTCAATTTTTCAAAAATTATTTTTTGGAACAAATTTATTTGTTAGAAAAAACTAAAAAATAATCAAGTGACTGCTAACTTTAATGTCATCCTTAATTATTGCATTTTTTTTGTATGATATTATAAAACTTTGTATGTGTTTTTATAAATTGTATTTTTATATGTTGTATCACAAACTTAACTCAAATTATACTTTTGCATATTCTGGTTCTATGTACAAGTGTCTTACACCTCGATAGAATGTGCCGGACTTAAAACTAAATAAATAAATAAAAATTGATATCCATAAAGTTTTATAAAAAAAAAAAAAGAATTTTGAAATGAAAAATTTTCAAAAAAAAAAATACAAAATAAGCATTCATTTAAAAAAACATTTTTAATTAAAAAATTATACATGTCAACACTTTGAATAATTTTTTCTAAAAAGTACGTGATAAAAAAAAAAAAAATTCTGATTGGACCATTATTAAAGAAATTGTAAGCAAAAAACCAAAAAGCAATTTTGTAGAAAATTTTTTTAAACTGGTAATTCGGAGAATTTTAAGATTTCCCAGAAAGAATTTTTCAATACCAAAAAATGTCAAAAAATTAAAAAAATAAGAAGAAACAAGTTTTTCAAACCATCCCTCGTAGAATTTTAGTTTCAAAATTTATAGATTTGTGCTTTATTTACAAGAAGTTATTTATCAGAATTTATTATTAAAAAGAAATATCACTTTAATGACTAGTAAAAGTTTTTACCTTACGAAGAAATGTTATGATAGTAAATAAGTAATGATAAAAAAACTAAATATTTGATATAGCTAAAATTCATTGTTTAATTATAAATATTTTTTGTTATCAGGATAATGATTTCATAAAAATAAATAGTAAATTGTATAATTATTCACAATTACGAAGGAACGTACGTCATAACGATGCGGTGAGCTTGCGATTGATGAGGAAAAATCGCCGCAAGATTATCATTGTATATAGTTAAGAAATATATAAAAGAAGTCTTGTGCATTCTTCACAAGTAGTCAAAGTTTAAATTCTTACTGGTGAACATCTCTTCAGAATAAAAAATTCATCATGTTCGGGTAAATATATTTTTTAACATCCGGACTTTGTTGAAAATATAAGACTTAAAAGTTCGAAAAAAATAAGTTATAAAATATCTAGTTTGGTTGATTCGCGATAAGGATTTTTTGTAATTTAAAAGTAAAAAGAAAATTAAATTCTAATGTGATATTGATGTGATATCGATTTATAAATCTTTTATTTACAATGGCTTAAATATTTATCTTATTTGTAGAAGATATAAAATTAAATTGACTTAAAACTTGTTATGATAGACTGTCTTGCGTTTGATCGAGATTACAAGTGATTAAAATGGACCTTGATTTTTTTAAACTCACTTTATTTTAAATAACTGCAAAAATTTTAATCCTTATTCAATAACATTGATAAATTTTTAATAGAATTATTAAGGATGGATTTAAATTTTATGAAAATAAAGTTAGCCGATATCTAAAAATTTTTAGAATTTTTTTTTATTGAAAAAATTATCATAAAAAAAAAATAAAAAAAAAGTTGCACGTGTAAAAAACTTCAAAAACTGCTAGTGCAATTTTTTAAAAATATTTTTTTGTTTTAATTAAATTATTAAAAAAAAAAATCAAAAAATTTAGAACGTTGGATAACTTTAATGACATTAAATTTTAGATTCAAAGAAGAAGCTATCTACTTGACAATTTTAATAGACTACTGTTAATAAATTATCAGATCTAATCGAACAATAATTATTTAATTATGCAAAACTATATTTTTCCATCATACTTTATTAATTAAAATATGATTTAAGGTTTGTGTAAATAATATCACTAAATTTTTATATTTATTTTTAGAATTCCCAAGAAAATAGTATACGGCGCATTTGCTGGATTGGCTATTTTAATTCTTATCATAACAGCGTGCATAGTTTTTTTTATGAATTTCCATTTTCAAGAGATAAAATTCATAAGCCCATCGCCTCTAGGAAAATTCCAAAAGGTAAGCTGTGTTTTTAACTAACAAATCAATGCTTCTAGTTAGTTTCATTTAAAACAAAAAAAAATTTAATATATCAAAAAAATTTTTATTAAATGACAGGCTGGAGTATCTTCAACCGGACAATGTGCTGAAGTAGGAAATAGTATGCTCATTAAAAATGGTTCTGCTGTCGATGCTGCAATTGCTACATTATTATGCGAAGGAGTTGCGTCTCTAAACAGGTAATACACAGTCGTAATAATTTGATATCCATCATTATTATTATCAATTTATTGAAGAGATATTACAGTAATGTTTAAAATCTGTTCTGGGAAATTTATAGAAAGAAACTAATACAGTTTTATACTTATTTTTTACAGTATGGGTTTAGGCGGTGGATTTTTAATGACAATCTGGGATGCAGAAAATCACAGAGCTGAATTTCTAAATGCCAAAGAAAGCGCTCCAGCTAAAGCTACCAAAGATATGTTTGTGGGTAATCCTGATGGATCTAGAAAAGGTAAATACAATTTATAAAATATATTAATAATTAATAAAAAAGCAAATAAAAATATAAAATTACTATAACTGTGATTTACCTCAGGTGGAAAAGCTATCGCAGTTCCCGGAGAAATTTTAGGATACTGGGAAGCTCACAGAAAGTACGGAAGACTTCCTTGGGCAGATTTATTTACTCCCACGATCAAATTGTGTAAAAGAGGAGTTTTGGTGACCGATTATTTAGCTCATGTATTAAAGATAAAATTAATTGATATCAAATCAGAGCCTACTCTAGCTGAAATTCTTATCAATCCACGAACTAATTCCACGTGGACTGTAAGTATTTATCTTTTTCAATCTTTTACAAAGTAAATGCTAAATATATTAATAAAAAAAAATGTTATAATTATTATACAGGTAGGAGACAGATTAAAAAGACCTCGATTAGCAGAAACTATGAAGTTAATAGCTCAATATAATGCCAGTATTTTTTACAATGGCTCTATGGGTGAAAAAATTGTCAAGGAGATCCAAAGCCTTGGCGGTATTATGGACATGGACGATTTACGGAATTACAGGTATTACCATGAATCGATCAATTGATTGATAATAAATTTAAAACAACTTTTAAAACGCGTTGTGATTTTTGTATGATATTATAATATTTGTTGCTGGTCTTTACAGAGTTCAATGGAGGAAACCGATAACATCCGATCTTGGTGATTTAACGATGCACACCGCAGCATTACCTGGTACGGGATCACTGTTGACATTCATGCTCAATGTCCTCGAAAACTTAGTTTCTATGAATATTAGCGAAGAAACATTCTGGCAGCGTATCATTGAAACCTTCAAATGGGGATACGCTCATCGGACAAAACTAGGAGATGATAATTTTGTTAATACAGGTACGTTAAAATATAAAATTATTTTATAATAATAAATATACACAAATAAACTCTTAACTTACTGAAGGTATTATTAATTTTTAGATGATTTAACGCGAAATTTAACGTCCAAAAAATACGCTGAAGACATTCGCCGAAAAATTGTTGACAATTGGACGAGTAATGATCCCAAGTTTTATGGAGCTGAGACTGATAGTCCAATGGATTCTGGGACTGCTCATGTTTCCGTACTTGCTCCTGATGGATCCGCTGTTGCTGTAACATCGTCAATTAATATGATGTAAGTTTAAAAAAAAATTTTAATTAAAATTATTTTTTATTTTTAAGAATTCTTAATTATTAAACTCTAATTGTTCAATCCTAGGTTTGGTTCATTAATCCGTTCGAGGTCTTCTGGAATAATATTAAACAATCAAATGGATGATTTCAGCACGCCGAATCTTCCCAACGGATTTGGCTTGCCTCCTTCTCCAACTAATTTTATAGAACCGGGCAAGCGACCGCTTAGTTCGATGGTTCCAACGATTATTGTAAGTGATTACTTACATTGAAGTTATGACTGCTTGAATACTAACAATAATAGCTATAATATTTGTCATTTAATTTTTTAGGTCGATAAAAGTGGACAAGTTCAATTAGTTGTCGGCTCTGATGGATCCGCTGTTGCTGTAACATCGTCAATTAATATGATGTAAGTTTAAAAAAAAATTTTAATTAAAATTATTTTTTATTTTTAAGAATTCTTAATTATTAAACTCTAATTGTTCAATCCTAGGTTTGGTTCATTAATCCGTTCGAGGTCTTCTGGAATAATATTAAACAATCAAATGGATGATTTCAGCACGCCGAATCTTCCCAACGGATTTGGCTTGCCTCCTTCTCCAACTAATTTTATAGAACCGGGCAAGCGACCGCTTAGTTCGATGGTTCCAACGATTATTGTAAGTGATTACTTACATTGAAGTTATGACTGCTTGAATACTAACAATAATAGCTATAATATTTGTCATTTAATTTTTTAGGTCGATAAAAGTGGACAAGTTCAATTAGTTGTCGGCGCCGCTGGAGGTTCAAGAATTACAACAGGAGTTGCATTGACGATAGCAATGAACCTCTGGCGTGGATACAACATCAAAGAAGCTATCGATAGTCATCGACTTCATCATCAAGTATGTATAGCTTGTTTATTTATAACAATTAGAATTGAAAGAAACTGAATTACTTATTGGTGGTTGATGTTAATGTTTTAGTTAATTCCCATGAGAGTAGAAGCAGGGTCCAATTTCTCTACTGAAATATTACAACATTTAAGAAGCTTTAATCACACGGTTAATACTGCTCCGTTTGAGTGCGGGGTAACTGCGATATCCAGATTAAATCATCCTGTAATAACGGCCAATTCTGATTATCGACGAGTTGGATCAGTCGCCGGTTTTTAAAGCATACAAGTATTGCTCAATTAATTTTAGTTTAGATATTAAAGAAGCTACAGTATTATAAAAAACAGATTAAGTTTTTCTTAAAAAATTTTTACTAAACTTGACTTTTTTTTCATGTATAATAACTTATTATTTTATATTATTTATTTATTTATTTATTTTAATAAAATTTTTGTATAAAATAAATTTGTTTGTTTAAATTCATGTATTACTAGCTGTTACCCGCCCGCTCCGCTGGGCACTTTATAGAATTGTATTTTTAAATCTAGACTTAAATTTAATTGGAGGATTATATTGACTTGCTCAGATTCTAAATTCCATCGGATTGGCCGGTATATTTTATCCATGTGATAATTCTAGCTAATTTTCATTGTAACTTTAAATGTGTAATCACTATATCATTTGGATCCTATAGGAGCTAGAGCTTGGAAATTTGAAATTTTCATTCTTAACATCCACTTCCGCAGTCCATATTGGGAGTAGGTTGTCATAAAATCCGATATTACATCATTTCCACATCACATACAGAAGATTTTTACCAAATTTGGAGCTTATATGAGCTACAGCTCGGAAATTGAAATTTTAATGTTAACACCCACCCCCGCAACCACCTGTGTCGCGAGTTATAGTAAAATTTGTTTATAAATAATTTTTACATCACTTAAAGAAAATTCCTACCAAATTTGGAGTCTTTAAAAGCTATAGTTTGAAAATTAAAAATTTTCATTGTTGATACCCACCCCCGCAACCCTTTTTGGGGTGATCTATCGTAAAATTTGTTCATAGACTATTTCTACATCTCTTACAGAAGATTCCTGTCAAATTTGGAGTCTATAGGAGCTGTAGTTTAAAAATTGGAATTTTTCATTGTTAACGCC